>PVJS01014670.1:0-40036 GCA_004027185.1 Glis glis | reverse complement strand
CGACTTAGTGAGGCCCTCCGCAACTTCATGAGACCTGGTTTCAAAATAAAGTATAAAAAAATAGGGCCAGGGGCGTAGCGCGGAGGTAGAACGCCCCTGCGTTCAATCCCCCATACTGCAAAAAAAAAAAAGAATCTTACTACATACAGAGGCTGTTCTTGAACCTGAGGTTCTCCTGTCTCAGCCTCCCAAGTACTGGGATTACAAGCGCGTACCACCACACCCAGCTACAAAGATGAAATTTGAATATGGACTGTGGAGTGATGGACTTGTATTAATGTTAAATCCCTTTGGTTTAATAAGTGTTCCTGTTCACAGGAAATAAACACTGAAATGTTTAAAGGTAAAGGAGCATAATTATCTCCAATTTAATTTCAAATGGTTCTGAAAAATAATATGCATATGAGAGAGAGAATGCAAAGCAGAGGGCAAAATAAAAATAATTGGCAAGTCTGGATAAAGGATATACAGCAATTCTTACAACTTTTTGTGAATTTTAAATTGTGCCATTTAATTTGGTATAGTTTGGGATAGCGTGTCCATGAAAAAAATTAAGAAGCACTAATACACTCATAAAATAATAAAATATTAAAAATCATGCAAATTAGCCCAGCCCTGTAAAATGAGAGATCTAAATAAAACAAGCAGGAAAAAAAAGGGTTAAGACATTTTTAAACGCTCCAAACACACAAAAGAGTGTCTGTGATTTTAAAAAGTATATTTAAAACTGACAAAACTTCCTTCATTCTCTGCAGAAAAGAAACCAAGGTGGTTCTTCTCCGCAATGTCACACCCCTGTCCGTGGCCTGGCGGGTCACCAGCCTGGAGCACCTGGGTGATGACTTCACTGTGTCCATGATGCAGGGCACCATCCCGCCCAGGGCCGAGTACAGCCTGCACGTGCACTTCCAGCCCTCCAAGCCTGTCAACATCAAGAAGGCTATTCGGTTGGAGGTGAGGCATCACACAGCCGCTGACTTAGTTACCAAAATGTGTACACAGTATCCCCGGCCCACCATGCCTTGCTGTGAAAGGCAGTATTGCTCAGAGCTGATTTCTCACCGCCAAGAACAGAGAACCCAATCGGTGCAGAATGAATGAATGGATGCATGGATGGATGAATCAATGGATGAATGAATGAATGATGTTGCTATTCCTAGGTAAGCATTGGATTCCTGATTTCACACCTCATAGCCGGTCTCCTGTCAGGTTCCTATCTCAATAAATGCCACCCTCACTTGTCGCTCCTAAGACGCCTAGGAATCATCCATGGTCCCCTCTTCTTCTGACAGCCCCCTTCCAACCCAGTCTTCTGACAAGATTTGCCAGTTTTGCTTCCCAACCTACCTCCTTCCCATTCACTTCTTTCTCTACACTGCCGCTGTCAGCCGTATCTGGGCCACATGCGGCATCTGTCGCCTGGACTTCTGCAGTAGCTTCCTAACTGGTTTCCCTCTTCCCATTCACCACAAGTGTCCAAGGGATTTTTACAGTGTTAGTGAGAGCCAGTCACTCCCTAGGGCACTAGGGCACTTCCCACTACAGGAAGAATAAAGCTCAGGCCTCGCGTGCTTCTGAGGCCCTGCCTGACTTTATATCTGCCTCTCCATCTCGCTCTGCCCTCGCCCTTACTCCTTGACTCTCATCACTCTGTCTGAGGCCTTTCCTGCCTGGGCCCCTGACATTGCTGCACCCCTGCTGGGACTCTGTCCCTGGGCTCTGTGGGGAGTTGACACTCCTGTAAGATCTGCTGAACATTACTACTTCAACTGGGCTTCCTTGGTCAGACCACAATCCCTTGGGTTTGCAACCGCTCACCATCCTCTGTCCTTCGGCTCACCACCCCTTCTGACTTTCTTCTGATTCTCTCTTTACTTTCTTATATGAACTCTGTTGGGGCAGGATCTCCCCTGACTTATTCACCAACCCTGTTAGTTTCTTAGAGCTTCCAGAAGAATCTACCACAAACTGGGTGTCTTAAAACAACAGACTTTACTCAAGTCTCACAGAAGTCAGATATCAAGGTGTCAGCAGGACCCTGCTCCCCAGGTGTATTGAAAGACAAGATGGAAATTCTGATTTAAAACTTGAGTTCAGTGGCAGCCACAAATTTCCCTTCGGTGCCCAAAGCACACGCAAGCTGGTGACTTAGTGTTTCGTCTGGCAGAAGGGGACCCCAACCCTTGACAACAGCGGGGTCAGTGAGGAACTGGAGCCCATGGGTCTGATGGTAACCATGTTCATGTTGCCACTGTTCAAAAACATTTGAAATTCCAAAAGAGAAACATTAAACACTCTTATTTTATATGAAAAATCTAGCACTGTTTCCACAGGTTGAGTCACCAAGAACGAAAGAATCCAGGTTTCTAAAATGAATGGAGCAGAACAACAGCGTAAAGCTTTTCCACATCAAGTGTTAGAAAAATGCTCTTCAGGTTTTTTTGACTTAAAAGTTCCCCCAAAACACCTTCCTGCAACATCTATTCAGCCCAAACTTCAGTGACATAGCAACAACCATACAAATCATTTAAAACTAGTAAAAGGACAGGAAAATGCAGTTCCTTCTCCTCATTCCTAATTGTTTACACCGCATTCCCCAAAGAGTGTTATCAAGAACACTAATTGGCCAGGTGTGGTGGTGCATATCTGTAATCCAAGTGTTTGGGAGGCTGAGACAGAAGGACCACAGGTTCAACCACAGGCTCGGCAACTTAGTGAAACTCAGGAACCTAGCAAGACCCTGTTTCAAAAAAAAATAAAAAATAAGAAGGGTTGGGGGTGTAGCTCCGAGGTAGAACGTCCTTGGGTTCAACCCCCAGATGCTTAATGAAAATAAGAGACCTGCCGGGCGCGGTGGCACACACTTGTAATCCCAGTACTTGGGAGGCAGAGACCGGAGGATCCGGGTTCGCAGCCAGCCTCAGCTACTTAGGCCCTCCGCAACTTTGTGAGACCCAGTTTCAAAATAAAAAGATAAAAAATGGGGCCAGGGGTGTAGCTCGGAGGTAGAATGCTCCTGGGTTCAATCCCCAGTTCCGCAAAAAAAAAAAAGAGACCTATAGCTAAATACATCTCAAAAACAATTCCCTACCACATCCCCTTCATGGCTCCCACTGCCTGTTAAACTCTTCAGGCTCCAAGCACCTCATGGGTCTTGCTTTTACTGAAGAATTTCTCTTGCTCTGACAGGTCTTAGATGCAGAAAATATTGTGGGAGTTGTTCAGATTGAAAACATCCTGGTCTTTGCAGAATCGTATGACGTCGCTTTGGACATCACCTTCCCCAAAGGTCTGTGAGCCCTTCAAGGGGGAGCTGTTTAGAAGCGGTGTCCTTCTGTGGAGCATAGTTATGCGTAGAAGGCTGGCTTCGTGTTAATGTGGTGGTGGTTGTTGGTGGGGAAGGGGACAATTGGGGTAAATAGTAATGCAAGCCCAGAGCAATGTTAGCAATGTTACTGCAAATTCTAATTTCTCCAACTGGAGATAGCAGGGTAGTTAGTAGTCGTAAATATAAAATTATTGGCAGAGCTCTTTTTGGAGCAGTTGATAGTAAGCACATTTCTTTTTTATTTTGTGTGGTACTAGAGATTGAACACAGGGCCATTCTACCTCCGAACTACACCCCCCAGCCCTATTTTTTATTCTTTATTTTTGAAACAGGGTCTCACTAAGTTGTGGAGGCCTCACTAAGTAGCTGAGGCTGGCCGCGAATCCAAATCCTCCGGTCTCAGCCTCCCAAGTACTGGGATTACAAGCGTGCGCCACCATGCCCGGCTACTGTATTAGTTTTCTATCACTATCACAACAGATTACCACAAACTTTCTGGCTCAAGACAACACAAATTTATTATCTTGGAGTTCTGAGGTCAGAAGCGCAAAACAGGTCTCATGAGTTCAATGGCAGCCATAAATATCCCCTTGGTGCCCACAGCACATGTGAGCTGGCGACTTGGCTTTTCAACTGGAGGGAGGGCTCCCCAACCCTTGATAACAGCGGGGCCTGTGTTGTAGCATCAAGGTGTCAGCAGGGCTCTGTTCCTGAAAGCGCTGGGGAAGAAACATTTCCTAACCTTTGGCAGCTTCCAGAGGCCACCCACATTCCTCGGCTTGTGGCCCCTTCTTGCATCTTCAAAGCCAGCACTGTTGGGCCAAGTCCGTCTCACGTTGCTAGCTCTCTGTTTCTTCCACTTCTGCCGTCTTCTACTTTTAAGGACCCTTGTGATTACATTGGGCCACCCGGGTAGTCCATGTTAATCTCCATATCTAAGGACAGTTGATTAGCACCCTTAATGCCATCTGCTGCCTTCCCTCCCCTGTGCCATGTAAGGCAGCATATCCCCAGATTCCAAGGACTAGGATTGATGGGAGAAAGGAGGATTATTCTGCTCATGATGCTGCCCTGACACCCGAGTTATGTCTCTCTCTCTTGAGCATGCAGTTCTCCATCACCTCTCCATTCCCTGATAGGTCACTTTCTCAGCAGGAGTCACAGGATATTAGAGCCACAGGTTACCTTAAATGTCGCTAGTCTTATGTATAGAGATCTTTATTGCAGCGTTATTGATGATTATGGAAAGTTGGAGATAAACCGGGCCTAGTGGCCCACACTTGTAATCCCAGTATTTGGGGGGCTGAGACAGGAGAATCTCAGGTCCATGGCCAGCCTCAGCAATTTAGTAACACCCCCCACAACTTAGTGAGACCCTGTTTCAAAATAAAAATAGTAAAATAGGGCTGGGGGGGGTACCTCAAAGGTAGAATTCCCCTGGGTTTAATCCTCAGTACCAAAAAAAAAAAGGTTGGCGACAACCTAAATGTCTATTAATAACAGAGTAATGTTATATGAATAATATTGACAGCTGGGTGTGGTGGCGCACGCTTGTAATTCCAGTACTTGGGAGGCTGAGACAGGAGGATCGCAGGTTCGTGGCCAGCCTCAGCTACTTAGTGAGGCCCTCCATAACTTAGTGAGACCCTGTTTCAAAATAAAGAATAAAAAAATAGGGCAGGGGGTATAGCTCAGAGGTAGAATGCCCCTGGGTTCAATCCCCAGTACCGTAAAAAATAATAATAATAATAATAATATTGTCAATTGTGGAACAGCCATATTATGGAATATTATGCAGCCACTAAGATCACATGTATGAGGAGTTTTAATAATTTTGGAAAATATTTATGATATAATGGTAAATAAAACAACACAGATTTGTATGTAAAATTGTAGCTTTGTAAACTATACAAGGAAATTTCCCTTTTTAATACTTTTATTTGTGCATTGTATTTATAAATTATAGTGAGGTTCAAAATTAGACATTCATACCTGCACACGTCACTTGGTGTATTTCCCTCCACATCCCACCCCGCTCTCCCCGCCTCTTTCCCCATACATGTAAGTGAGATCGTTAGTGATACCTTCATATATAGAGATTGCATAAATACTGGGAGTTTTAGCTGATGGTAGACAAGAAAGGACAGTGGCCCCAGGGTGGACAGAGGGAGGTGTCCAGATGACCGGAGGGCAGGAGTAGCACCTCTTCTTCGCTTGCCAAGGCTCGATCACAAGGGGCTCTGCCAGCCAGCCACAGGGTTTTCAGAAAACAAATTCTCGAGTCATGGCCCAGGTTTTCCATGTGAACTTCAGTGGGAAGTCCCCTGCTGTGGCTCCCAGGCCCACTCACCCCCCACCCCACCCTGGTCCCGGCCTCTGCAGGAGCTGAAGGAGGCCTCGACTTCGGGACCGTGAAGGTCATGGACGAGATGAAGCAGCCCCTTCAACTGAAGAACCGCGGGAAATACGAAATCATGTTCAGGTAGCCGAAACCCCATCGGGTGTGTGGCCGTCCACGTGCACTCGTGGCAAGAAAGGTTTTCTGGGACTTTTTTTTATAATGAATCAAGAAATCACAAGAACCATCTCAGCGTTTTGCCTCACTTGGCTTCACATGGATGGAATCCCAGCTGCTGAGAGCAGAGGTTTTCACTTGCTGTCAACCCTGCAGCTTAACAGGGACCTTCAGGGCCTCTGAATGTGCCTGTGGCTATGGGAGAGACTTCAGGGAAGAGGCTGGGAGAAAGAAGTCCTTGGGGAGAGAGGGGAGTCCTGGGGGTAGAGAAGGACTAGAAGACTAGAGCCGAGATGGGCCTGGCTTCAAGCTGCCCTGCCCTCTACCTCCAGCTCTACCTCTTCCACAAAATTGCCTTCTACATACAATCTTATGTGAAGAAAGGGTTTTCTAATTCTTTTTTGATTTAAAGAACCACTGTATATGCCTATAATCCCAATACTTGGGAGGCTGAGACAGGAGGATCACAGGTTCGTGGCCAGCCTTAGTAACTTAGCAAGGCCCTCAGCAACTTAGCGAGACCCTTTTTCAAACTAAAAAGTAAGAAGGGCTGCGGGTGTAGCTCAGAGGTAGAATGTCCCTGGGTAGAATGTTCATTCCCCAGTAGCAGGGAAAAAAAAAAGAATTTAAACAGTGGTTTGGTAAAAATACAGCTCCAGTATGTGCTCATCCCTTAAAATCAAAAAGGAAAGGCTAAGTAGGGAGGTTCCTCAGAGAAGAAAGGATGGCTTAGGGTGGGGGAGAGGAGGTCTCACAGGCCTCCTTGGCAGAGTCCACTCAGACCCAGGTGACTTCTACGAAAAGTCATCCTTCTCCCAGAGGAATTCACAGCTGACAAAGGGACTTCCCTTTGCAGACTTGGGGGAAATTCAGTGTATTCATGACCATTTTATTTCAGTTAGAAGAACACTGAAGTTAGGCCCCACCTCCACACACCATCCACTAGAAGCATTGAAACAACTGAATTAAATGAGTATGAACGGAAGCCGGGCAGACCTAGAAGAGGGCCCCTGTCACTTTGGAATCCGTGCAGGATGCCACCTCGCCTGTCTGTGGGTTGCAGATTCCATCACGACCACAGCCTTAGCTCAGCTTTTTTACCTCACATGAACCAAGTCACCCTTTGGTTGGAACAGGGGTCAGGGGTTCTTTGAAGGATGTGCAGGGAAGTAAGGAACTTCCCTGGTTGAGCCACCAGGTCTCTTGGAGCATGGGGTGACACTCACACCCCCATAGCAACTCCAGAGGTCCCGCTTCCACCTAAGTTCCTTGTGCTATTGTCACGAGTCAGCCCCTCAAGTGGCTCTCACCTCACCCCCATTGGGCTGCGGACTCCACACCCTAGGCCTCTGCTGCACAACGTCTGCCCCGCTTTCTCTCCTTAGATCCCTGACTTCTGTATCACCATTCCCTCTGTGGGAATGGTGACCATGGGATAAGGACAGCTATCGATCCCTGGCCCAGTCAATCCTATAATCAATCCACTGTACAAAGCACAGTGGACACTGCCCAGCAGAGTAGTTAAAACAGGGCCAGAGAGGAGGCAGGTCCTTAACAGCCTAGACTCTGCATTCAAGCATCTTGGCTTCCCTGGATAATGATTTAAACTGACTTTTTAATTCTTGTCCTTCAGCTTTTTTGTGGACTCCGTGGGAATTTCAGCAACCAATATAAGCTCCATGATCACAGTGCAACCCAAAAAGGGCTCACTGACCACCACAGAAAAGCCCACAAATGTCCAGGTGTTCTTTCGTGCAAAAAAGGAAGTGAAGATCGAGCACCAGCCTGTTCTGCGCTGTCAGGTGCGAGAGCTCAGAGTGAGGGGTGACTGGGTGGCAGGACCGTGGGCTTCCTGCTGAAAGGTTGGTGTTCCCGTCCACACTCCGGGGGCAAAGGGAGGTTGCCTGGAGGCAACCAGAGAGGATGCACCAGAGTTTGGTGGCAACTAGCTGGCACAGATTAGGTTGGGGAGAAGGTATGCAGAGCCATCAGAAAGAGAAAGAACAAGAGAAGTGCGCCCCCAAGTCTTTGTGGGGAGCATCAGAGACAAGGAAGCTGCGTTTCATCCTCAAGTGCCAGAGATGGGTGGGGAATGGAAGACAGGAGGCAGAGTCGCTCCATGCTGGCCTTTGGCTCATACACGGTAAGCTCTGTGTGGGTGTCCTCTACTATCGTTGATGCAGTAGTATAGAGTGAAATAAAGGACCTAGCTTCACGTCGATGATGAAAGTGGGGGATGAGGAAGACAAGGGAATTCTGTGTCTATGACAGTGGCAGACATCTTCCCCCCCTTCTTCCCTTTCTAGATCATTGAGCCCAATCTTGCAGAAGGAGGTGAGATCATCGCCAGCATCCCGATTAAGTTTTCTGTGAATGCGGTGTATTCCAAATACAACATCAGCCCCTCCTCCATCATCAACTTTGGGGCTTTGATCTATGGCACCCGCAAGAGCACCAGCTTCAGCATAGAAAACCAAGGTGTTATTGACTTCAAGTTTGCCCTCTACCGGATGACAGGGGAGAGCCCTATACACCAAAAGAAAGTGTAAGCCCAGTATTCACTTAACTCGCACTGTTCTCTGTTAGTGTTTTATTTATATATTTATTTGTTTATTTATTTATTTATTTATTTATTTATTTATTTATTTATTTGCGGTACTGGAGATTGAACCCAGGGACATTCTACCTCTGAGCTACACCCCGAGCCCTATTTTTTTATTCTTGATTTTTTTTTTTTTTGTGGTACTGGGGATGGAACCCAGGGGCATTCTACCTCTGAGCTATACCCCCAGCCCTTCTTTTTATTCTGTATTTTGAAGCAGGGTCTCACTAAGTTGCGGAGGGACTCACTAAGTAGCTGAGGCTGGCCGCAAACCCAGATCCTCCTGTCTCAGCCTCCCAAGTACTGGGATTACAAGCATGCTTTATTGCAATAGTTACCTTAATAGCTGTTCCAACAGCAAAGCTCTATGTCCTTCAAATTGTGGCCCTCAACCAGTTCACCAAAACCATTTTACTTCTTCAGTGCTTTGGGCTTCCATTTGGGTTTCATATTCTTTATTTCTCTCTCTCTCTCTCTCTCTCTCTCTCTCTCTCTCTCTCTGTGTGTGTGTGTGTGTGTGTGTGTGTGTGTGTGTGTGTGTTACTAGGGCTTGGATCCAGGGGTTTTCTACCTCTGAGCTACACCCCCAGCCCTATTTTATTTTTTATTTTTGAAACAGGGTCTTGCTAAGTTGCAGAGCTGACTTTGAACCTGCAATCCTTCTGTCTTAGCCTCTCAAGTACTGGGATTACAGGCATGGACCACCACACCCTGTTGGGTTTCATTTTCTTTGGGGGAAAATCAGGAATGGGTTTTTTTGTCAATTATCAAGGTGCTGCTGACTTAAATTTCAACTTTCTAATTAATTGTTTTAAATCAGACCCACAACTTTATATTGTTCATAATTGTTTTCTATTTTTGCCACTTTTTTTCTGTACTGGCAAAGTTTGAACATGTTAAGAAATTTGGAGTTAAACTGTCTAAAGTTTTTTTCTTCCAAATTTAATTTCAAGCTAACTTTCAACAATTTATTTTATAATAATTTAGTAATATTTATAGTGATTATAATTTAATTGTGTTTTGCCTTACGTCACTTTTTCATTTTAGTTTATTTTTCATTTTTGCTTAACACAAATTCATGCAAAGCACACAAAAAGGGGTTGAACTTCAGGTGATCTTGTCCTTAAACAAGTGAACATTCAAATATATATAACTCTCAAAAACTTAAAATGTCCTCAAATACATTTGAATATTTTAGGTAAAGTGGTTCTTAGGCAAACTAATCATTGGGTAAACTAGTTTCAAATGAAGTGGATAGTTACCAAAACCTATATTTGAGCTATTACTTATACTAAGCCTTACAAATACCATGACTATATATGTGAAGAAAAGAGACAACATGTAATCTATTTGCCATCTCATTTTTTATAATGAATTCAGGTGAAAGATTTGATGTATATAAATAATTTCCTATACATTGCTTTCCAGTGAACACAAATATAAATTCTTCTTTTTATTGTTGTTGTTAGCTTTCCATCACTGTAACAAAACACCTTAGATAATCAAATTAGAAAAAGAAAAGGCTTGTTTGGGCTCATAGTTTTGGAGGTTCCAGTCCATGATGAGCTGGCCCTGTTGCTTTGGGCCTGTGGAAAGCAGCCCATCATGGCAAGTGCACGAGGCAGAGCAGAGCCACTCCCCTCATCACCAGGAAGCAAAGGAGAGAGGAAGAAAAAGGGGCCAGAGTTCCACAGTCCCCTTTGAGGACATGCCTCCAATGACCCGAAAGATTTCCCAATGGTGCCACCCTGGGGACCAAGCCTTTAACACGTGGACCTTTGAGGGACACTTATCCAAACCGTAACACTCTTCTTGCACTAATTTTCAATGTCCTTGTCAAACATATTTCATAAGTATAATTACTGCATAGTTTCCTTACAATTGTTTAATGAGTCTGGTCATTGGATAGTTGTTCCAACATCAAAACTCTATGTCACTGTGCCACTCTGGTACCCTCTTGGGCAAAGAAGCCCCCCGCCCAATGCCCAGGAGAAAAGACTCCACAAGCAGACAGACAGGTGATGTCTGACGCCACCTCCAAAACCTGAGCATGTCCTCTTGCTTCTGTAATCAGAGCCAGCCACATTAGACACACAAGAACCCGGGAAAGCGAGAGCTTCTTCAAGCCTGGCGCGGCCAAAACGACCAAGTTCTCAGACTCAATTCAGAAAGAAATGAACACCATGAACCAGGTAAGTGCCCTCCCTTATCCACAGGGCCCCGGGAAGGCCACTCTACACCAAACACCTCCCTAAGATAACAGGAATGGAATCTGCTGTCGCAGGACTATTAAGTAATTATATTAAAATCTCACTTTCATTATGAGCTATGGTGTTCAACCTTTCATTTGGATTTCTTCTTTTGCTCTAAAACTTTCATTGGCTTTCCAGTGTCTTAAAATTGTTCCAACTCTTCATATGTATTTTAATCAAGAATCATTTGTTTATATATTGAGTCTTTTGATCTAGGAGTTGATATTTGATAATTTTATTTAGGTGTATTGGCAAATTTTGTAGTTTTCATTATAAAGGACGTGTATATATTTTATTTAATATATCCTTATGTTTTCCATTCTTTTTTATACTATCTCTTGAGTGTCAAAATTTTTCAATTTCCAAATTTTCATTACTCATATGCAGGAATACAATTAAAAATGAAAGTTTGATTGATATAATTATTGTACATAATTAGAGGGTAGAGTATGACTTTTTAATACATTGTAATTTACCCTTATGATTATATCTTTGACACATGGGAAAAAAAGAATCATGTGTTTATAAGAACAAATCCTGGAGAGAAGTTCTACATCTTGGTGACTTATTTGGGAATGCCCAGTGCCTAGCCCAGTCCTGGCACATAGCAGGTATTTAGTAGCTAGTGACCCAGTTAGGTCAATAGCAACTGCCACATATGGCTGTGCAGTCACACTTCACCACACAAGGGGCCTCATCCCCACAGACGCCTGCACAAAGAGTGCCCACTGAAGGAGGCAGCGTGGCAGCCTCTCCAGCCATGGTAAGAATTTAGGGAAGTTCTTGGTATCCTGAAGAATCCAGATTTGGTGTCTAAGCATTATCAGAAGGAATCACTTCCTACAGTGTTGCTGTAGATCACACCTACAGATGTGCTGTAGATCGCCCCTAGCATTTGGGGTGGGGGGAGACACAGGCCAGTGGGAGGGGTGCGTCACCAAGGGGAGGTGGAGCAGAATTTATTTGAAAGACAGCCCATCAAGAACAAGGTCTCCACCCACCACCCAACCACGGTGCTCGATTCCAGGGATGGTACAGTAGGTGCTCTGGAGAAGGACAGCCTAAGTCAGACTGCCCCTTGGCAGCTTTCTGAAGGTGAGCAAGAGGAAGGAAGATCCTGAGGACCAGAAGAGTGCATGCGAGCTGTGAAGCAGAAGACTGTGCAGTGGTATCGGTCCTTGGGAGGGAGACACTGTGCTGGTCATCAGTCCCAGGAGAGGATTCTAGATGCCTCACCAACACCATGCACTGGCATCACACCTGGGACAGGATTCCAACCATCTCACCAGTTTCTGCTAAGGTTCCTAGATCTCTCAAGAAGTCCTGCCACAAAACCAGCTACCAGAGTATTGAGTCCGGTGAGATAGAACATTTACAGGACAAGGCATGCAAAACCACTTTATCACTCACAGCTAGGCAGCAAGAACCAACAGAAGCCTAGAATCAGTTCCCCCCAGACTCCAAACGCTGCCTGGGGCAGATGGAGTCTTGTCTATGAATGCCCCATTCACATTGTAGCTCTGGTTTTTATACCCCTGGAGAAACTTGGATCTTTGAGCTAAATCGTTGCAGCACCTCCTCTTCTAGGAGGGAAGAAGACAAAGCCTGGGTTGCCGCAGACAGTCGTCCTTAGCTTAGGGCGCTGTACTCTCAGCACATTCTACAGTTATCCTGAGAACTGAGTGGGAGAGGGGAGAGTGGAGGACCCCAGGACATATGGGGACTCCTCCTGCACCAACACCCCATTTTTTAGCACTAACCCTATGCCGATGCTATTCTATGTGTTTCACACATGTTCTTTCATTTAAGCCTCCAGTGATCTCTGGGGTTTCAGGATTTTGTCCCGTTTTATAGATAAATAAACTGAGACCCGGAGAAATCGTTTTTCACAAACAATTAGCATATACTGGGACTGGGATTCTAACCCAGGAGTATCTGACTCAGCAGCCCATGACCTTCTCCGCTGCTCCATTCTGCACCCCTCTGTGTCACTCTCTGCACCTGGATACATGTGATATGACGTGGAGATCATGTGTTTCATTAACCCCTCAGCTCAATCATGATTACTCAGAAGGAATGTACAGAGAAGGAAGCCCCAAGAAAGCCTGTCTGTGGAGAACCCCACAGGCCCTCTGTCCCTCCAGGAGGAGGACCCAGATGGGGACCTGGGATGGGGACCCAGGAAGTGCCCGAGGGGAGAGGCCCATGCCAGGGCTCTGGGGAAGGCCTCAGACTCCCCCACCCTCCCACCTTGTCCCGCAGGTCCGCTTCTCCCACGGCATGTTCACCGTGTACCCCGGGTTTGGCTCCATTCCTTCCGGAGGACAACAGGTCATCACCGTCGACTGTGTGGCTGACCCCGTGGGCAGGTGTGAGGAGTTCATAGCCATCGATATCTCCGACCGAGACCCCAGAGACTACCCTGCCGGCATTCCGTACACTCTGCTAGCTGAAGCGTGTCTACCAGGTACTGCCATGGGTATGACGAAATGCCCCTCCTCTGGCAAATTCCTTTAAAGATGTCCAGCACATGAGGCCCGGTTGCTTTCTTTGGGACCTCGGAACTTCCTCTTCTGTCTTTAGCCAGATTTTTTCTTAGAGCCCTACAAATGTACTCACAGTTCGGAAAGGACATGCTGCTCCAAACTCCTGGCCCATGAGCTGGGCGTGGTGGCGCACACTTGTAATCCCAGTACTCGGGAGGCTGAGACAGGAGGATCGCAGGTTCGCAGCCAGCCTCAGCTACCTAGTGAGGTCCTCTGCAACTTAGTGAGACCCTGTTTCAAAATAAGGAATTAAAAATAGGGTGGGAGTATAGCTCGGAGGTAGAATGCCCCTGGGTTCCATTCCTGGTTGGGCAAAAAAAAAAAAAAAACCTCCTGGCCTTCCTGAGCCTGGTCCTGAATTCCCAGAGGAGGAGTGTTATCTGAGCATTGTGGTGACATGGGATGTCACACAGGACCCAGGAACGTGGAGGGCCACTCCTGCTCAGGCTACTCTCTGTGGGCAGCCCATGCCCAGAGTTTGGTAGCTGAGCAGGCTAAAATTCTAAGCCAGCAAGAGCTCAGATCAAGCACAGAGAGCATCCCCCCTGCTTTGGCTCCAGGCTCCCTGGAGCCTTGAACCCAAGTGAGCAAAGTCCCCCTTTCTACTAAGCCCACCCCAGATCTTGGCCTCACCTCCCCTGCTATTGGCAGGAAAAGATTGATTGAGATGTGGTGACCAGCAAGGACAATACAAAAGAAGAGAGATTAGATGATGTGTCCCTTCACTCACAGCCCTTTGCATGGATTTCCCTATCTCTCTTCTGTCAGAATCCAAACATCCAAATTAGGAATGACAGAGAGCCAGGAATCTGGTGACCGGGCATCATCTCATGGTCTTCCCTCCACTTCCCAGCCTTTGTAACAGACAACAATCCCTTGATATTTGAGGAGCACCAGATCTGCACCAGCCCCAACTTACACAACATCCTGCAGACCATAGAGAGTGGGGGACTGTTTGTGGAGGACGAGAACAAGTTCATCTTCTGCAATGTCCTGGTAGGCCATCAGGCCAAGGCTCGGTTCAAGATCAGCAATGTGGGAAAGATCGCTTGTGATGTCAACATCGTAGTTAAGCCCATCTCCAGTAAGGTAAGAGGCTCCAAGTGGTCCCGGTTCACTGGGATTGGCATAAAGCCAGGGCCAGAACTCTAGAAGACCCTGCTAAGGAGCTTCTGCACCAGAGGGAACGATTTGGCTCTCAGGTCCTGCTAGAAGTTCTTTGAGGTCACAGGGCCACCTGCCCTAGGCCAAGGACCATGCACTGTCCCAGTGGGTATCTCCTCTGGGTACCCTCTGCTTAAGAACAAGGAGTAGTCAGTCTTTCTCCCACCCGCTTCCCATGAGAATGTAAAGGTCTTTCCAGGACATGCCAGGGTCTCCTGCAGTCCCAAAACGCTGCCACAGGAGGGAAGCAGATGAAATGCTGTTGGGAGGTTGTTTGAGCTAAGGCCCTTGGAGTTACAAGGAGCAGAAGCCCACTCAGGTTAGCCCAAACTGTGCAAAATTTATTACACTGGGTCAGAGACTTTAGACATGGGTCAGAACATATCATGTAGCCATAACTCTTTGGGATTGGAATGGGCACGGCACCTGAAATCCACCCTTCAGAAGATCAACAGATACGCCATCCATCTTTCAGAGGCCACGTGTCTCTCTCAGGCTGTGTCTGTTGCTCCATTCTCTGGTCTGGCCTCCTCATCGTGTATCAGTTCAACAGGCTTCCTGCTCATCTCCACATTAGCAACAACAGCAATGTTTGGGCATCTTGATTTAGTTGACAGAGGATGGGGTGGCAGGGTGGGGGGAGATGCTGGGCTGACTGGCTTGATTTGTCTATTTGAGTCAAAGTTCATGGTCTAGCCAAATGTAGCCAGATATTGCTTAAAGGTAGGTCCTACAGTACCTAGGCTGCTCCTTCCGGGGCCCATGACTCTGAAGCAATGGAGCTTGTCCACCACAAAGCTTGGAGGAGGGACACTTCACAACAGGGCAGAAGAGCTGAGCAGCAAGACCCAGGATAAACACAAAGTAGCTAACACCCTCTGCTCTCTGCTCCCCCCTCCAGGCCTTTGCCCGCATCACCGACATCTTTGATGTGGAACCCAACAAGATGTGTGTGGCCAGTCGCTCGTATGCCTTTGCCACAGTGTCGTTCACCCCACAGACCATGCAGACCTACCAGTGTATCTTCGAGGCTTTCTTGGATGGCATGCCCAGGTGCCACCCCCAGGTCCCTCTCCCACAGCAGAGCTGCAGCCCACTCCCTGTGTGGAATGGCATTCCCACCAGGCCAGGCTGACAGGTCTCCATCTTCCTGTTCCCTGCAGCATCCTGGCCAGGAACCGAGGCCTCGTGTTTGATATTGTTGGCGAGGCGACCCTCCCTCGAGTGACCGTGGTACGGCCAGTTCTCTATAACCAATTTGGAAACCCCTTGCTCCTCTTTAAGAGAATCCTGCTTGGTCATTCAGAAAAACTGCCTCTCATCCTCAAGAACAATGGCACCATCCCTGCCCAGGTAATACCCGAGAGTGATGCAGTGGGTGGAAAGGGAGAAGAATCATTCCAAAGTTAGACTTCAGACATTGTGGTCTCTACCATTCCTAATGTACGAGGACTTCTTTGACAGTCCTTGAACATTCACTGTGTGTGAGTGTGGGGCATTCAGAGGGGAATCTGGCACGTACTCTACCCTTGTGCAATGTAGGAAATCAGATTTCACAGAACACTAATAGCTACTGTGCAAGGTAATAAGCGATCACGCACACAGAACTGAGTGGGTGGGATTATGTATATTCTTTTTTTTTTTTTGCGGTACCAGGGATTGAACCCAGGGGCATTCTACCTCCGAGCTACACCCCCGGCCCTATTTTTTACCCTTTATTTTGAAACCAGGTCTCATGAAGTTGCGGAGGGCCTCACTAAGTAGCTGAGGCTGGCCAAGAACCCGAATCCTCCGGTCTCCGCCTCCCAAGTACTGGGATTACAAGCATGCGCCACCACACCCGGCTAGATTATGTATATTCTTAGTATCTTCTTTATTTGTTCATCTTTTCCTGCAATGGGTATCATATTTATCATAAGGAAAAATGAAGGAAACTTCACAAGGGGTGGGAGATGTAACAACTAAAGGACTTTTGGTTTGACGATTAAATTTATGATTTTATTTCACAAAAATTTGATAAATTGCGTGTCATACCAAGCATGGTAGGACTTTTGAAAATGTTCTGTTTCCATCCAGAGGGTAAAGGGAAACTCACTACCAATGACATTGGAGTGGGGCATGAAGGACAGTTGGGTTTGGCAAGTGAGCACGGCAGTATGCCCATCGCCATTTCGCAGTCTATACCTGATGTCGACTGTTGATATAGTCCCTGTGGCTATTTCTCATATCTGTTATTTCTGCTCATTCTTGCCCATGTTGTCCTGTCTCCTCATGTGCCTGGTGATCTTTCAATGATGTGTTGGATTACATTTAGAAGGATTTTTTTTAGAAATAATGAGACTAAGGATGGTGTTATTTTTCTTCAGAGATTATTTTTATTTGCTTCTGCCTAGCATTTGGGGGGCACTAGAATTTTTGATCGCCTAAAAGTTTTTAGGGCTTGAGTTTTTTAGATGACTCAGAGCAAGCTTGCTCTCCTTAAGAGAGTTGCTTTATATCCAGCTCGTCTTTCATCTTGTGGTAAAGACCTTTAGGGTCCGAATCCAGAAGAAAGAAAGCACCCCCATCCTTCCCAGGCCTTGGACTTTTGCCATCTTTGCACCACGAGGCCATCAGAAGTTCACATAAGCCCCGTCTACCTCTTCCAGATTGGTAGATGCGCCAGGTCAAAAACATCCCAGAAAGTAAGGCTGACCTTTCTGCATTCCCATTCTCTCACAGATCTTGGTCTGTTAGTCTTCATTGTTTTCTAAGTTCTGTGATGCTTTTTAAAAAGTTTTTATATATCTTTTTTTTGTGTGGTACCCGGGATTGAACCCAGGGGCGTTCTACCTCTGCGCTACACCCCCGGCCCTATTTTTTATACTTTTTTTTTAAACCAGGTCTCACGAAGTTGCGGAGGGCCTCACTAAGGAGAGAGAGAGAGAGAGAGAGAGAGAGAGAGAAACAGGGAGAGAGAGAGAGGAGAGAGAGAGAGAGAGAGAGAGAGAGCGAGCTGAGGCTGGCCGCGAACCCGGATCCTCCGGTCTCTGCTTCCCAAAGTACTGGGATTACAAGCATGCGCCACCACGCCCGGCTAATTTTTATATATCTAATCTAGCATTTTTTATTGTCTTGAGTTCAGTTTACCTAGTTTCCCACTACCCTACATTGTTTCCATTACTGTGGCTTTATAAACACTTCTAGCCTTTAGTTCAGTGAGTTTCTGCCTACCTACTCCCTGCTTTTTGTAATTTTCCTTCACAATTTTTGCATATTACTCTCACAGACAAATTTTGGGGAGGATTTCTGCTTTCAGAGTATTTAGGTGCTTCATCGGGGGCAATGTTAAGGATTCCTACCCATTTACTTAAATCTTTTATGTCCGTATTTTACATATAATTCCTCCATATAGTTTCTTATTACAGTTATTTCTAAAAATATAATCTCTTACCTCAGAAACTTCCTAGATGATATCACTATTTTTTACTTCTTTGTGCTACTTTTTTTTTTTGGTACTAAGGATAGAACCCAGGGGCATTCTACCTCCAAGCTATACCCTGGCCCTTTTTATTTTTTATTTTGGAACAGGGTCTTACTAAGTTGCTGAGGGTCTTGCTGAGTTGCTGAGACTGGCCTCAAACATGTGATCCTCCTGCCTTAGCCTTCCAAGTACTGGGATTACAGGCATGTACCAGGCTCACATTTTTTTTCTTTTTTTTTTCGGTACTGGGGATTAAACCCAGGGGCCTACTACCTCTGAGCTATACCCCAGCCCTATTTTTTTATTCTTTATTTTGAAACAGGATCTCACTAAGTTGCAGAGGGCCTCACTAAGTAGCTGAGGCTGGCCATGAATCTGCGATCCTCCTGTCTCAGTCTCCCAAGTACTGGGATTTCAAGCGTGTGCCACCACGCCCAGCTTGGCTCACATTTTTAATAGTATTCAGTCTTGTGTGTGACAGTGCCAGCATTACTATCTTCTAAAAGTGTCTGCTGGTTTCTCATACCTAAAATTAGATAGATGGCTTTAGTCTTATCTTCCTTCCAACGGACTGGAAACCACTTCTTTTCCTAAAGTAGGTCAGAGGCTCACCTTTTTCCCTCCTTTCTTGGCAGGACACTCACCATGACACTAAGCAACAAGGGCATAGTGCCTAGGAGATGCTGGCTTTCAGAAATTCATATTCATGCATGTCTTCAGAGAATTATGAGTATTCATTTCCATTTTATTAGTCTGGCATAGATTTCACAACTGCCTCTATCGATAACAAAGGTGTCAACAATCCCATTGGACACCATTTGTGTGTGATATAGATCACTACTCATACTCTTTGAACCCCAAGTTCCTCACTCAAATAATAAGAGCTGACCTGACCGAATTCTTTTTTTGTCCTCTCTAGATCTAACATTTAATATTTCTCTCTCTCAATAAGAAACTCAAAAAAGTGAATACTAGGCACAATGACTTTGGGGATCCTGCCTCCAGTACAGCATAGTACCACACCCCAGATTCGAAACTCACAAGCAGCCAGGCATGATGGCACACATGTGTAATCCCAGTACTTGGAAGGCTGAGACAGGAGGATCGCAGGTTCAAGGCCAGCCTCAGCAACTTAGCAAGGCTCTCAGCAACTAATTTTTAATTGGAAACAGCAAGACCCTGTTTCCAATTAAAAAATAAAATAGGGCTAGAGGTATGACTCAGAGGTAGATGCCCCAGGGTTCAATCCCCAGTACCACTTAAAAAAAAAAAGAGCAGCCTGTAAGCTCAACCCTGAACCCTGCTTTCCTTCTGCCAGCTGCATGTGGACCTGCAAGACCAACTAGGAGTGTTCTCCCTCAAAGGGAGACCCACCACTTCCTACATCTATATCACAGAGGAAAACAGACCAAACGAAAAAGGTAAGTGGGCTGTGGATGCCTCTGCAGGGCAGTGGATCTCAGTAGCTGGTTTGTTGGGGACTTCTCAGGGCCCAGCCAGAGTAGGGTGACCACTCTTGTCACTAGTAGCATCTAGCTGAAGCTCCACTCCCACAACAGGGCAGCTTTCCCTTCAGCCTGGGTACATATTTCTCTAAATGGTTTCTAAATTGCATCTTTCTCTTCTCTTTGCAGCAAAAAAAGCCCACACGGCCTCCCTGGTTGTGTCCCCTGGAAGCACAGCTGAATTTGATGTGTTTTTCCACTCCCAGAAGGTAGGGAGAATGACAGGCACCATCCACTTGTCCGTGATCAACAACCAGTACGAGGAGACCATCATCCACATGGTGGCAGAAGGCTACGAGGATGACATCACCTTGGACAACATCCATGGGCTGGTCCTCTCCCCCAGCCAGGAAGCCTCAAATATCTCTGAGATCTTAGAGTTGGTCAGGGAGAGTGCCATGGAAGACTTGGTGGCAGGTAGGAGAAGCAGCAACGAGGTGTTGATAACTTTGGCTCTTGGGCCATTTTAAAGGAGAGTGAAGCAGGGTGTGGTGGCACATGTTTGTAATCCCAGTACTTGGGAGGCTGAGACAGGAGGATCACAGGTTCGCAGCCAGCCTCATCTATTTAGTGAGGCCCTCTGCAATTTAGTGAGACCCTGTTTAAAATAAAATAAAATAAAATAAAATAAAATAGGGCTGGGGGTGTAGCTCAGAGGTAGAATGCCCCTGGGTTTAATCCCCAGTACCACAAAGAAAAAAAAAAGAGAGAAAGAGAGAGTGAAATTCAAATAACAGGTTGGCTAGCTTCCTGAGAACTTAGGAACAAATCTCCTCTTCATTACTGTATGCTCCATGCTCCATCCTGCCTAGGCCAGTCACTGCCTTCTTCCTTCCATTTATTCATATCCAATTAATGAATACTTACCAAGCATCAGTGTGCACATGCCAGGCATGACATTGAGCCCTGGAGTCATAAAGATTAATAACCTCTCTGCTTTTAGCGAGTATGTTGTTTGATACTCAAATTCCTATTCGGCTAATAAGTGAACAAATGCCTCTTTGCAGTTTTCCCTGGCTCTGTCTTTTAGCTGGCTTGTGTTGGCATTATCTATTTCATCTGAAACATGTATCCTGGAGAAATTGACAGGATATAGGTTTGTGCCACCCCTAGAACATCATTCACCATAACCTCACTACTCAGTGAACAACCTGAGAACCTACAGCATCAACCTCACCTGGGAGCTTGGTAGAAATGGGAACTTCAGAGCCAGGTGCACACCTGTAATCCCAGTACTTGGGAGGCTGAGACAGGAGGATTGAAGGTTTGAGGCCAGCCTCGGCAACTTAGAGAGGTTCTCAGCAACTTAGCAAGATGCTATTTCAAAATAAAAAATAAAATAGGGTTGGGAACTTGGCTTGGAGATAGAATGTCCCTGGGTTCAATCCCAATACAAAAAAAAGAAAAGAAAATGGGAATTTCAGGCCCTCTCTGACCCGCTGACTCAGAATCAACATTTTAACCAGAACCCCAGGTGATTTGTGAATGTTAAAACTTAAGACATACTGTTCTTCAGTCTCTCAAGCCCTGAACCTTCTATTTAGTGACCATATTCTTTAGAGTATGAAAAAATATGTCATTTCATTATTATTACCAAAAAAATTGTTAAGCAACCTAAATTATGTGGTTGATTTCTATAAAGTGAGTTATAAACAGTCTCAAAGTTTTTCCAGGAATTTAATATAGTCCTAGAATGTACAGTTAGGTAGTCTATACAATATGGATTGAAATGACACTCCTTACCTGTTTGGTGTTTTTTTGAAGCTACATGATAACATCTGTCTTGTCAAAGATCAAACAGGAGCCAGCAATAAACCCAAGTTTAGAAATCAGATCTTGTATCTGTCAGCATTCTTGCAGCCATAATCTAAATATCTGACCACGTGACTTAGAGGAAAGAAGGTTTATTTTCTTACGGTTTCAGGCTCAGTCCATGTGAGGCCGGGGACCGGAAGCCAAGGAAGAGCACACGGGGAGGCCGAGGGAGAGCGAGAGCGCACAGGGAGGCCGAGGGAGAGCACTGTGGGCTGTGCTCTTTACATCACAGAGGCTGGAAGCAAGAGAGGGAGCAGGGGGAGGAGGAACTCTTTATATAATCCCCAAGGCCACATCCCCAGGGACCCACCTCCAGCCCACCAGGTACCACGAAAGTAAATCCATTACAATGGATTTATCCACTTCTGGGATTACAACCCTCATGACTCAATTACATCAGCTCCAAACACCAATTTATCAGCTCTTCAAGGGGCCATTCTATATCTAACCAGAACAGATCTCATGCCTGTTAAAGGGTTGCCAGATTTAGCAAATCAGAATACAGGATCCCCCAATAAATTTGAACTTCAGATAAACCATGAATAATTTTAGTATAAGTATGTCCCAAAATAATGCATGGGACATTCTTATCCTAAAAAGTACTCGTTGTTTATCTGTAATTCAAATTTAACTGTTTATCCCATATTTTATCCAACAATTTAACACTTAATTGTATTATATCAAAAAACGAAAGGAGTTGAGGACGTATATTTTCTCTTGTATAGTAGAAGTGAGGGCCAAGGTGGGTGGGTAGATGGATGGATGGATGGATGAGTGGATGGATGGATGATGGATGGATGGATGGATGGATGGATGGATGGATATATTTCTCTGGGGGAAAAACCTTGCTATCCAAGGACTCCAGGTTTCTCAAATATAACCATCCAAAGAAGGAAGGGTCCCAGGAGAGTGAAGCACAGTACATGTCAGGTTCTGCCTCCTCAAGGAAGCAGACCCTCCGAGGAGGCCAGGGAGAACTCACCAGCCTTCTGCTTCTCACCCCTAGCTGTTCTCGTGGACCACATCCAGTTTGGGGACTGCCACATTGGAAGCAGCTATAACGTGAGCTTCACAATCACCAATCAC
The DNA here is from genome assembly GCA_004027185.1 of Glis glis. Lineage (NCBI taxonomy): Eukaryota > Metazoa > Chordata > Mammalia > Rodentia > Gliridae > Glis > Glis glis. The sequence goes on along the minus strand of PVJS01014670.1, from coordinate 17,760 downwards.
AGCCAAGTGAATGTGGTGCGGTTTGAATGGCCCCTTTTAGCTACAGTGACTTTCTCCCCGCAGGTGAGTGAAAGTCATTCTCTGTGTTCTGGACTCCCTTGGGCGCCAGCCCAAGCTGACTGTCAGCCATTCCCATGGGTGCAAGGGGTGGGGTGGATGCTTCTCAAGCTGGGAGACAGCCCAGTAACCATCCCACACTCAGACCTGGTACAGGAGAACACTGCGGATGTCCACCATGGTCCACGAGGGGGAAAGCAGAGAATTCTGTCTGCTAAGACTGTTGTTAGGCTAAAGATGAGGAATTCTGTGGAGGCCTGAATGGATGAATACAGGTCCCACTCTTCCAGTTTGACAGTGTTGACCTGTGTCCCCCAATGTGTGTATCCTTAGAGCATTAGTCCTTTAGAAATGGTACACCAAGCCAGGCATGGTGGCACACACTTGTAATTCCAGCACTTGGGAGACTGAGACAGGAGGATTGCAGGTTCATGGCCAGCCTGAGCAACTTAGTGAGGCCCTCTGCAACTTCGTGAGACCGGGTTTCAAAATAAAGTATAAAAAATAGGGCCGGGGGTATAGTGCAGAGGTATAATGCCCCTGTGTTCAATCCCCGGTACTGCAAAAAAAAAAAAAAAAAATAGGGCTAGGGGTATAGCTTAGAGGTAGAATGCCCCTGGGTTCAATCCCTAGTACCCAAAAAAAGTTGACGTTGTTTTACCTATAATTTTCTTATCCCCCTTTTTAGCATCTTACAATGCACATTTTGTGAATTGCTGACCGAAGCTCAACATAGGGCACGGCTCAGGACAATGCTGTAGCACATTCTTGCCTCTGATCAGCAGCTGCTTTTCACAGACAGGTCACTTCTGTGTCCCCAGGACACTGGGACACCCAGATATATTCACTGTCTCCTGCTCTGTTGACACACAACATCTGAGTCTGCTCAAGCCTAGAACTCTAGCGGGATGGAGCTAGGAGGATTGGGGACCCTACTTTGTCCCCTTTAAATCTTCAAGTGCTATGAAGAATAAGCTTTGTTTCCTGGAGGGATGTGTGGTTCCACCTTAAGCCTCATGACAGATTCCAACCCCAGCAGGGCACAAATCTAACCCTGACTAGTGAGGAAATAGACACAATATAATCTCATATGGGGCATTATCCGTTTTAGCAAAGGGTTAGTCAAAGAAGGCAGACATAAGGTTCATATAGTCCATTACATATATGCATCTGTACACACGGGCGTGCACACACGTGCACCTCGGGAAGCACTCAGCCGCCTTTTCCCCTCACTTTCCAAAGGAGGGAGAGGGTTTTATCTGTCAGAAACATGATAAGGCCGGGCGTGGTGGTGCACACTTGTAATCCCAGTACTTTGGGAGGTGGAGACTGGAGGATCCGGGTTCACGGCCAGCCTCAGCTCTCTCTCTCTCTCTCTCCCTCTCTCTCCCTGTCTCTCCCTGTCTCTCTCTCTCTCTCTACTTAGTGAGGCCCTCTGCAACTTCGTGAGACCCAGTTTCAAAATAAAGTATAAAAAAAAATAGGGCCGGGGGTGTAGCGCGGAGGTAGAATGCCCCTGCATTCAATCCCTGGTGCCAAAAAAAAAAAAAGAATAAAAAAATATAGGGCTGGGGGTGTAGCTCGGAGGTAGAATGCCCCTGGGTTCAATCCCCTTCGTATCCACCAGTACCACAAAAAGAAAGAAACATGATAAGAACTATCATGTATATGGTATATATGTAGGTGTATTATGTGTGTGTTTATGTATGATAAATCATAAATGATTTTATTCTGTAAACCAAATTGGATTTCCCTGACATTTGGTATACTTCAGCAAACTGCACACTTTTTGGTGTCAGGACTCCTTTATAATCTTAAACATTATTGAGAGCCCCCAAAGAACTTTTGCTTTTATGGATTATGTCTATAAATATTTACTATATTAGAAATCAAAACAGAATATTTTGAAACATGTGTTTGTTTTAAAATATAATAAACCTACTATATGTTAATATAAATACCACATTTTTATGAAAATGCCTATCACTTTCAAAAATTGAGTGAGAAGGGTGGCTTTATTTTACACTTTTATAAATCACTTTAATACCTGACTTAATAAAAGTCATCTGGATTCTCACATCTGCTTTTGCATTCAATCTGGTGTAATATCATGTGTAACCTTTAGAAAGCTCCATTGTACCCCCTTGAGAGTGAAAAATTCAACTGCTTCGTATTAGGATGAAATGGTTTTGACCACGTGACACCCTGAAAAGGTCTTGGAGATCCAAAAGGTCACTAGATCACATTCTGAGAACTGCTAGTATACTGAATTCATCTATCCATATTTGTATGGATCATATTGATTAACAAGTATAAGGTGCCCAGTACTTGGGAGGCTGAGACAGGAGGATCATGGGTTTGAGGACAGCCGCAGCAACTTAGTGAGACCCTGTTTCAAAATAAAATAGGGCTGGGGATGTAGCTCAGAGGTAGAATGCCCCTGGGTTCAATCAGTACCACAATAAAAAAAAAGGGAGGGGAAAGTATAAGGTGGTTTCATGTGGCATTTGGAGCCATACTACCCAAGTTTGAATCCAGTGCTTCTTTTTTTTTTCTTTTATTCTTTCATTTTATTTTATTTTATTTTATTTCATTTCATTTTTGTGGTACTGGGGATTAAACCCAAGGGCATTCTACCTCAAGGATATACCCCAGCCCTTTTTATTTTTTTGTTTTGAACCAAGGTCTCACTAGGTTGCTCACAGTCTGGAACCTGCCATCCTCCTGTTTCAGCCTCCCAAGTACTGGGATTCCAGACGTTTACCACCACGCCTGGCTCAGCTCTTCCATTATTAATGACCTTAAGCAATTACAAGTTTTATTGTCTGTAAAATGGAAGGAATCGCTGTACCTCTCATAGGGTTCTTGTAGGGATTAATACAGTTGCGTAAAGGTTTAGAACAGTGCCTGAATCAAATAATCATTTGATAAATATTGGTTGCTCTTGTTACTGTTATTACATTTCTAAGAACCTCTTGTACATATTTGAGTCAGTCTACCTATATGCGCTTGGGTGGTGCATTTTTTTGTCAAGACTTGCAGCCCTGTACCTTCTCTAAAAGGTCACCATCAGGTATCAAGAGTCCTCAAGATTGAATTCCCAAAAATACTAATGTCAGGCTCTTCCCTAGATGGGCCACCTCCACCCTGGCTGCGCAAAGGACGTGGTGGTGACCATGAAGTCAGACGTGCCCATCCACCTGAAGAAGATGGTGATCAAATGCAAACTCTCCAGGATCGTGTTTCAGCTCCCTACCGACCAGGTTCCCGACTGGGACGACCGCATGCGCACAGTCAAGTGGGTGGACGTGTCCAGAAACACTCCTGGAACTTTCACTACAAAACGGAAGGTAAGGAGGGACGTGGTGCACTCATCTGACCCGGCCTACTGCTCTGGAGTTCCGTGTCTCATCATCTCCTTCTTTCATGGAAACGGTTGCCCGTCTACTGGATCCTGATTCCAAGAGCCAGAGTGAACTTGCGCATGTGCCATCCGTACTACACATACCACACATGCCACACGTCTCAGTTGGTAGAACTGTGGCTTCAGTCTTGATAAGCAGTTGAGCAAGTCCTGTCACCTTTTTCTTCTTCAGAATGCTGTCACTAGTCTTTTAGTCGTTTTCTTTTTCCATCAGGTTCCAGAATTAGATTAGTGCTAATCTTTGGGGGTTTTTTGTTTTTTGTTTTGTTTCTTGTTTTTTCAGTACTGGGGATTGAACCCAGGGGCATTCTACCTCTGAGTTCCACTCCCAGCCCTATTTTTTATTCTTTATTTTGAAACAGGGTCTCACTAAGTTGCGGAGGGCCTCACTAAGTAGCTGAGGCTGGCCGCGAACCCGGATCCTCCGGTCTCAGCCTCCCAAGTACTGGAATTACAAGCATGCGCCATCATGCCCAGCTAATGCTAATCTTTGGCTCATGGCAGGATCTCACCTTTGGTCCATGTATGCCCCATTCTATTTATTCCTTGCTTAGTTTCTTTCTTATAGATACTTTTATTGGTGCATTGTGATTATGCATCATAATGAGGTTCAGAGTGATAGAAATATTCATGCACACAGCACATGGTGTGTTTCCCTCTGGATCCCGTCTCGCTCCCTCTCCAGCCCCACCCCATACATATTATCAAGATTGGAATTGATAACTTTGTATATATACATAACATTATATGAATGGTTTTCTTTGAGTCTCCCTTTTCTCCTCCCCACAATAATATAATAATTAGACATGAATCCATACCCAGCAAGGGAAGTAGAACTCAACTACCTGTGTGGTTCTGCCCCTTCCATCTCTCTGCCTCCCTCCTAGAGGTAATTACTATCTGGAATCTTAATTGACTTATTCCTTTGATTTTTGGTTTTTCTTTTTTTAACCTATGCATTCTAAAAGGCATATTGTTTAGTTGTAGTTTTTATTTTGTAGGGTTTTTTGCAGTACTGGGGATTGAACCCAGGAACATTCTACCTCCGAGCTATACTCCCAGCCCTATTTTTTATTCTTTATTTGGAAACAGAGTCTCACTAAGTTGCGGAGGGCCTCACTAAGTAGCTGAGGCTCCTCGCAAACCCAGATCCTCCAGTCTCCGCCTCCCAAGTACTGGGATTATAAGTGTGCACCACCATGCCTGGCCCTAGTTGTAGTTTTTAACTTTATTTTTCAAGAAGGTTATTGCGCTTGATCATCCATATTGTTGCTTGTGGTTCTAGTGTATCCATTTCACTGTTATATAAAATTCCATTATTGTTTCCCTCTTCTTTTGAATTTTATTTGGAGTTTTGCTATTACTGACAGTGTTTCTTTGAGCATTCGTGTTCATGTCACGTGGTTACTTGTTAGTGAGAGTTTCTATTTCTAAAAGTGGAGTTGCTATGTGAATGTTCAAATTTCCAAGATAATGCCCAAGTGTTTTTCAAAGTAGCTGTACTAATTTATATTCTTACAACAAAGAGATCTTTTGGATCCACATCTTTGCCAACACTTAGTATTGTCAGATGTTTTTATTTTTATCATTTGAATGAGTAGGAAATAGTCTCATTAAGGGCCTAACTTGCATTTCCCAATCACTAATAAGGTTGAGTATGTCTTCATATGATAAATGGCTTTGCAAGCTCTCTCCTACATGAGTGCCTTTCCATGCCTGTTGCCCACCTTTTAATTATGATGCTTCACCTTCGTATGAGTTAGTTTTAATAAACTCTTTTGTTTGCATCATTTGCCTGCAAAAATTTCTCAACAATTTTATAGCTTAATTTTCACTTTCCTCAATTTATCTTTTTTTTTTTTTTTGAGGTACCGGGGATTGAACCCAGGGGCGTTCTACCTCCGCGCTAAACCCCCGGCCCTATTTTTTATACTTTATTTTGAAACCGGGTCTCACGAAGTTACGGAGGGCCTCACTAAGTAGAGAGAGAGGGGGGGGGAGAGAGAGCGAGATAGCTGAGGCTGGCCGCGAACCCGGATCCTCCGGTCTCCGCCTCCCAAAGTACTGGGATTACAAGCGTGCGCCACCACGCCCAGCTCTCAATTTATCTTTTGATGAACAAAGTGTTATTAATATAGTCATTTATCAGTCCCTTACATTTATTACTGTGTCATTTTTAAAACCCTTCCCTCCAAGAAAGACATTCACCTCTCTATATATAGATGGATAGCCAGATAAACTGACATTTTGTTTATATATACTAGAGAGAGAGAAAGAGAAAATTTTTGTTTAAGAGCTTCATTTTTTATATTTAAGCCTTTGCCCCCCTGAATTTTTTGTATGATGTGAGGCAACAATCCAATTTTCATATTTTCATCTAGGTAACTAGTCTTGCCAAATCCTTCTGTTGATTGTGGTGGTGTTTAGCCTTCTGTTCTCTAGTGATCTGCCAGGACTCCATTGTCATAGATCTAAATTTTATATATGCCTAGCTCATTTCTGGTCTGTTTTATCCCACTGTCAATCTGTCTATCCATTTGCCAGATTTGCACTGCCATAATTTCTATAGCTTCACTCTCAGCCTTGATATCTAGAGGGAAGTCTCCCCTCCATGCAGTTTAGTTCTGAAATGTTGGGTTACTCTTGGTCCATATATATATATATATATATATATATATATATATATATATACACACATACATATATATATGCTAATTTTGGAATCCATTTATCATGTAATATGAAAAATTCTGATGGGCACTTGATTGGTATTGGATTGCAGCTATAAGTTCAAGAAGAATTGACAATTTTATAACATTAACTTCTGAAGCCGGGCATGGTGGCATACTCTTCTAATCCCAGCACTTGGAGGCTGAGACAGGAGGATCGCAGGTTCGCAGCCAGCCTCAGCAACTTGTGAGGCCCTTTGCAACTTAGTGAGACCCTGTTTCAAGATAAAGAATAAAAAATAGGGCTGGAGGTCTAGCTCAAAGGTAGACTGCCCCTGGGTTCAATCCTCAGGTCTGCAAAATATATATTTTTTATATACATTATACATTTATATATGTATATAAAATATATGTATATAAAATATATATGTGTGTATATATATGTATGTGTGTGTATATGTGTATATATATATATATATATATATATATATATATATATATACTTGTACTTTCCATTAAAAAGGTATATCTCTCCGTTTAGGTCTTCTTTAACATTTTTTACTACCTTAGGAGTAATAGGGCTCTTTTATTTAATAGTAATAAGATTCTTCAGGGTTTTTAAAATTCTTCCATTGGTTTTATTAAACTATTTTTTTAGAATTTTACCCCCAGCTAAATTTTCATGTATAGTTTCATGAAATTATTTACAATATTTTCTCTTGGTTTTTAAATCTGTAAAATTGGTGGGAATGCAGCTTTCTATTTCTGATATTGGCTATTTGTATTTTCTCTTTTTTATTCTTGATCAGTCTCACCAAAGGTTTTTTAAATCTTTTCAACTAAGCAATTGTGTTGGCCCTCTTCATCTTATATTTTCTATTTAACTATTATCTGTTCCTATCTTTATGATTCTCTTTCTTACACCTTCTTTTTTTTTTTTTGCGGTACCGGGGATTCAACCCAGGGGCGTTCTACCTCCGCGCTAAACCCCCGGCCCTATTTTTTTATATATACTTTATTTTGAAACCAGGTCTCACGAAGTTGTGGAGGGCCTCACTAGGTAGAGAGAGAGAGACAGAGAGAGAGAGAGAGAGCTGAGGCTGGCCACGAACCTGGATCCTCCGGTCTCCACCTCCTAAAGTACTGGAATTATAAGCGTGCGCCACCACGCCCAGCCTCTTACACCTTCTTTGGAGTCTATCTGACCCCCCAAATTGTGCCCATGCATCCCTAATGCTTTCAGTAACTTCTTGTTATTTGATTACTTCCTTTTTCATTCTATTATTCATTGTAGTTTTGTCTTAATTGGTTTTTCTGGAACTTGAGTTTGTGGGTTACTATTAGTTTGTGTGGGTAAAGTACTGTGCTGTCCTCCACATCCCCGTGGAGCAGCTGGCTTTGCACCACCGAGGACACAGCTGCCTTTGTTCCAGGTGATAGAGACGGATCCTGAGCCCGCTCACACAGTACTAGAAGAAAACTACCGAGAACTGCAAATTCAGATCAGCGCTGACGTGGACTTCGCTTCCTACCGGTGCCAGACAACTGATGTGCGCTTTAAGGAAACTCTGGTTTACCAGATCCGAGTGTTTGAGTGAGTCATCAAAACCCTTGCAACACTAGTCAGAGAAACTCTTTCATCCCACCATTTGCCCGCTCATTCATCAAACATTTATTCAGTATCTACAGCAGCTTATCCCAGGCAGGTCTGAGTAGCATGTACCACAATGCCACCTGGGGTCCAATGAAACATTCAGTCCCACACAGCTATCAGTGGGGTACATCCTAGCTTAGAAGTCCCATGCCCAACAGAAGCCAACATTTCTCCTAACCAGTACTTAGAGAGTGGCTTCCAGGATCCCTGCAGGGAACACACCCAGTTCCAAGAGTCACAACACTCAGAGAACCCTGAAGCTGTGGCTTCTCTCCAGGTGGTCATGACTCCTCCCAGTCCGTGTGTGATTTACCAGTTTGGGGTCATTTTGACGACCATCGTGTGTGCTGAGAGCTCATGGCATAGGTGTTGGTAGTATGCAAAATGATTTTAAGAGCTGGGCATGGTGTCACACCCCTGTCATCCCAGTACTTGGGAGGCTGAGGCAGGAGGATCACAGGGTCAAGGCAGGCCTCAGCAACTTAGCAAGATCCTCAGCAACTCAGCAAGACCTTGTTTCAAATTTTTTAATGAAAGGATTGGAAGTGTAGCTCAGAGGTAGAATGCCCCAGGGTTCAATCCCCAGAACCAAAAAAAATGATTTTAAGCACTGAATGCTTACATATTTTTTATTTTTAATAGCTATGTATATATTGTATGTGTTTTAGAAAGAAATATAGCTAGTACATCAAATGCATTAGTTCATATAAATTGATTAAAAGTAATAATCACTGTTCTACTTTAAGATTTTTCTACTTCAATTTTTTTAGCTTCTACATATGAGAAAGAAGATGTGGTGTTTGTCTTTCTGTGTCTGGCTTATTTCACTTAATATAACATCCTCCAGTTCCATCCATTTTGCTACAAATGACAGGACTAGGGAGAACAATACAGAGGTTCTCTATCCCACTTCCGGGTATATAGACTTGCACCCCTGTTTTTATTCATGTATTATTCACAACAGCCAAGACATGGAATCAACCTATGCGTCCACAAACAGAAGAATGGGTAGAGAAAATGTGGTAAATACAATAGGATATTTTCTGCCATTAAAATATTAAGAAATAAAGTGATTTGCCTTTAAGAAAAAGTATAGACGCTATGCAGACAGGACAAAAATCACCTACAGTACATTTCTGAAATCTGTTCCTGATCAATTCACAGGCTCGACCTGGTTAATTCAGGACGTGTGCAGCTCGAATTCAGCTGGATCTCAGAAGATACTGCAAAGGCAGTCAGCTTTGCCACGCAGGATCAGCAAGGTAAGTGCAGTGACAGGTTAAACCCAGGGTCTGACCTGAGTCACCAGGTAGTAGGTAAGCCTTGAGCATAGAGAAACCAGCACTGTTCAGACAGCCTCCTAAGAAACTAAGGAAAAGTGGAACCAAAAAAAATTATTTTAAGGACTGAATGGTTGCACAGTTTTATTTTTAATAGCTATGTATATATTGTATGCATTGTAGAAAGAAATATAACTAGTACATCAACCGCATGATGTACTAGTTAGATCTTATGGTATCTGCAGAGATAAAGAGGTCTGAGAGACTGAAGAGCTGACCTCCACCCTCCCGGATTCCAGACCCTGACCCCTCACTGGGCCAATGCCACATCTCACAAATCACTAGCAATCTTATCGTTTAGTTCTTATCCTTCCAAGGGATTACAGACTCCTTGGAGAAACTGATAAAAGCTATGAATCATGTTCCCAGGAAAATATATACCCACGCCCAAGTTTGCAGTGGATATACATGAAGTACTAGAAAAGGACCCAACACTTGGTAGGCAAATATAGTTTTCATTATTGTTTCAATTTTGGAGATTCTCAGACCTTTCAAATGGACCCTTATCCATGGACCCCCCAGATTGTAAACCTCTACTTTGGAATAATGGTTCTCCAAATATTATGTTCATGGCCCATTATTTTAGGGCAGAAGATCCACAGACCTTCTTGGTCCACTCCCTTGTGCCAAAGGGAAACAAATTTGAAAATATTCTGAAATTAATAGAAATATATTTCATTAATCACCTGTGAGATATATGAGCTGATTCCCTACCTCTAGTGCCCAAGGTTAAGAATACCTTCTGGAAGAGGCAGCAGAGCGTTCAACCCCAAGGACTTGTGAGTGGGCTGCCTTTCACCGTCCCTCTCATTGTGACTGCAGAACATCACCCCCCCTCTGTCTGCCCCCAGGTTCCACTCAGAAAGATCAGCTTAGTCAGGGCACCGGCAGCACCCTGGACAGCGGCACGGACCACTGGACTGAAGGTTCCCTGTCGGCCTTCTCTGTGGAGCCGTCCTCGGGCATTGTGCCGGTGGGGAAGACTCAGAAGCTCAAAGTGAAATTCTCCCCACTGGACGTTGGAGACTTCGAGAGCAACCTCTTCTGCCAGTAAGGAAACATGTTCCCCAGAACCTCCATCCTTCGAGGCTGCAGCTCTCAGCCTCTCTTCCATCCCACCACCGCCACCATTCTTTCCAACCCTAGACCCCTTAACAGCCCCACATTGCCACTTATCCATTTGAAAAAATTGAAAGGACCAACCTTGGGAGAACAAGGAGAATTTGGTCTTGGTCCTGCCCATCACCCCTCTCCAGACCCTTTCCCCCTGCCCACTTTCCTGCCCAGCCACACCTCAGATTCCACTAAGCAGCAGAATGACTAACAGCTGGGTAGGTTCCAATCTTTGGGCAAGCATTAATTGGGCAAGCTTACTTGTCCCTTCTCTGAGACCCAATTTCCTCATATGTAAAATGCAATTAATAATACTCACCCTGTAGAATTGTTGAAAAGATGAAATGAGTTCATTCAAGCAAAGAGCTCAGAACAGTACCTGGCACACAATAAACACTAGATAGTTATGAGGGTGGAGTTGGTGGGCCTGTTAAATCCTAGTTAAGGAATACATGGTGCCCAGACCCAGTAAGAGAAAAGCTAATCCAGTACATGTGCCAGTGAAAGTCCCTCATGTGGTAACCATGTCCAGGAAAGCTCCAAGGAGAACACCTACCTTACAGAGGAATTCTGTGAACCATGGCCTCTGTGAGCTGCAGGTGCCTCCCGGAACCCCTGAAGTCACAGCAGAGAGACCCCTCCCACGCCAGAGACACCTCAGCTTGGTCCTGGGGCTGAGAGCCCGCTCACATCCATCACCTTCTCCAAAGAACTCAGGATACTTTTTTAGGGTTTCCAGGTCCCTTTTGATACACCACTAATATCTATCAGAAGGCCCAGAGGGATAGGGCTGGAAGATTTACAGAGGAAGAGTTTCTCACTACTGATGGAGGTAGAAATTTGCAGCCATATCTAAAAGCACAGCAGGAACCCAAATCCAGGCTCCTCATACTCAGCCCATTCACCCATTTAACAATTAATGGATACCTACTATGTGCTGTGTACTAATGAAGGCACTGAGGTGGTGACATTGACCAAGACACACCCACCCTCTGCTCCCACAGAGCTCACATTCTGATGGACATATTACTCATTTCCAACCAAGAAAGCAACAACTAATCACAAAGTAAAATATATATAAAAATAACCTGCTGGGCATGGTGGCACACACTTGTAATCCCAGTATTTGGGAGGCTGAGACCGGAGGATCCGGGTTCGTGGCCAGCCTCAGCTTCTTAGTGACGCCTCTGCAACTTCGTGAGACCCTGTTTCAAAATAAAGAATAAAAAATAGGGCTGGGGGTGTAGCTCAGAGGTAGAATGCCCCTGGGTTCAATCCCCAGTACCACACACACAAAAAAATAACCTTATCCTCTCAGGATTCCCAACCTGCCGCCTGGAGAGCAAGGTCCAGTCCTGGTAGTCAGAGGGAGGAGCTTCTTGCCCTTCTGCCATTTTGACCTGAAAGACTCCGATTATATCACCGGTCATCGGCGCAACCCGGAGCTCCGAGGCTCTGGTGTGGGGCCTCTGGATCCAAACACCCGGGTGATTGAGTTCACCAGTGTGGGCATAGGAGGAAAGACTCTCCAGTGAGTTGCTTTGCTTTGCATTGGTTGACTCATAGCTGTCTATCCTTCTAGAAAACTCGGAGGAAAAATTTCAGAGAAACTAAACTGACTCCTAGAAGCAGGCTTGATATTGTAGGGATGGCCTGAGTTTGAGGGTTTTGACTTTAGAAAACTGTGACGTGAAGGAAGCTGAATTCTGTCTCCTTAGTTTTGACAGTGAGGAAAAGTTTAGTATATATAAAAGGTATAGCCAGGCGTGGTGGCACACACCTGTAATCCCAATACTTGGGAGGCTGAGACAGGAGGATAGCAGGTTCAAGGACAGCCTCAGCAACTTTCCGAGACCCTCAGCAGCTGAGACCCTGTTTCAAAATGAAAAATAAAAATAGGGCTTGGGGTGTAGCTCAGAGGTAGAACATCCCTGGGTTCAATCCTCACTACCTCAAAATAAAAATTTTTAAAAAGAGAGAGAAAAGGTATAGCCCCAGACCACCACCTTGACCACAGAGCAGCACTGAGACGGATGTGGCCTCGGCAGCCTTTTTACTCCAAAATCCAGTACCCTAGCCGTACTGTGGATCCCCAGATGAGATGGAGCTTTCATTTCTCCAGTAACAAAGTGCTCGGAACATTCTGGTTCCCAGTGGGAGTCTGTACTAGTGCCAGGTTCTAGGAAAATTCTCTTAATTTTTAATTCCCCCTCTCACTTTTCAAAATTTGTCAACTTTTCCCTTTTGATCAGGACCTTTACAATCCTGAACCCAACCGATAGCAGTTACACCTTCTCCTGGACCTCTGAAGAAATTGAAAGTCTCCAGAACCCTCCAGCCTTCACGTGCCTTACAGAGAAGGGCAGCATCCACCCTGAAAAGAAAGCCGAGGTGGGTATAGACGGGGACCCCTCAACCCAGGGCTCACATTGTTCTGGCCGTCTGTGCATAGTAAGTGTACACAGGGCATGGGTGGTGTTAGGGTGAACCACCGAAGGGTGGGTCAGTCATCAAGTAGTTGTTGAGTGGCTACCATGTGCATTGGGCAATCCCAATGAACAAGACAAACCTGAGCTCTCTTGTCTGGTCAAAGCAAAGGAAAGAGCCCTGACATTTGCTTTTTTTTTTCTTTTTTGCGGTACTGGGGATTGAACTCAGGGGCATTCTACCTCTGAGCTACACCCCCAGCCCTGTTTTGTATTCTTTATTTTGAAACAGGGTCTCACTAAGTTGTGGAGGGCCTCACTAAGTAGCTGAGGCTGGCCACAAACCTGCGATCCTCCTGTCTCAGCCTCCCAAGTACTGGGATTACAAGTGTGCGCCACCACGCCCAGCTTTGCTTTTTTTTTTTAATAAGAATATTCAAGCAGCAAAGGGGACCAAGACACAAATACCTGGGGACAGCAATACAATAGCAAGAAGCAAAGAGTTATCTTTATCCCCGGGCTGGCAATAGTGAAGTACGCTGATGTGTTTTGACTTAGTGAGGCTAACGGGCAGAACAGGAAAAGGGAATCATGTCCTGTTGCTTAGTCCTCAGGGTTTCCACAGTGCTATAGAGCAGGGGTCAGACTGAAATATGAATTTGCTCACCAAACAGATCTGTTAGGCTTCATGTCCGTGTTCTGCAGAGAATCTTGGAGGCAGGGATAAATCCATGAAGCAGAAGTTATGAATTAAAAAGCCTTCAGGAAGATCACCCAAATGAAGCAGACCAAGGGGACCCTGATAGGGAACGCCAGGCACCAAGGCCTGCTGGCCCCAGCTCTTCTCTGGCAGATGACCACCACATAGGCAAGACCCAAGGTGGCCTGCTCCCCCAAACTTTTCTGGAAAATCCAAAATTCCCCCATTTCTATGTGAATCTCCCTATTCTACATGTTGGAAGCTAGTTCAATTTTTTTTAGCACTTCCAAAATCAAATGAAACATATTTGTAGAGTCTCCACTTAGTTTCATGCTCTACATATTGTGAGTCCCCAGGCCATCTAGCTCAGCAGGACAGGATCCAGGAACTGGGTCCACCACAGGCATGGTACCACTTGGATGTGGCCCCCACTACAGCCCAGAAGTACACCAAAGATGCTGCCCAGTTCCTGGAGAGGCAAGTTGCAGAATCCATCATCCAGGGTCATTCTGGTCTTTAGGTGAAGGTAGTGTCATCGAGGTGGCACATCTCTAGAACACCTCCCCTGCGTCATCCTGGTGTCGGACGGACCATGCAGGCTAAGCTGATTCTTTCCTTTCTGGCCACATTGCACTGTTTTCCTGTTCAGTCTGATGGATCAAAGGAAAAAGGACCTGGGGCAGCTTTTGAGATTGGTCTTCCCTGGCAGGTCTCTCTGCTTCTCTCTAGCCATGTACTCGTTATGCTTCAGAAGCTTTAACAAATGGCTTATGGCATGCCACGGCCCAGCTTCACCATCAGCTTCACTGCCAGCTAGCCCAGTCACTTGTTTTCTTTTTTTGTGCGTGTGTGGTACCGGGGATTGAACCCAGGGGTATTCTACCTCCAAGCTACACCCCCAGCCCTCTTTTTTTTATCCTTTTTATTTTGAAACCGGGTCTCACGAAGTTGCGGAGGGCCTCACTAAGTAGCTGAGGCTGGCCGCGAACCTGGATCCTCCGGTCTCCGCCTCCCAAGTACTGGGATTACAAGCGTGCGCCACCACTCCCGGCCAGTCACTTGTTTTCTAATTCTGAACTTCTGAGAGAGAAATCTAGCTGGCCCTACTATGTTGAGTTGGGCTGCGTGCCTGGCTATGGACAAGCATGTGGATTGTCTTTCTGTGGGCTTGCTGCTGGCTCTTCACACCAGTCCACTACGATACAACTGTGCCATCCAAAGCCATGGCGCAGAGTATGACAGCTTAACCGGAAGAGGCCTGGGTGGGGTACACTCCCTTAAAGAACATGTAGACAGGGCAAACATTGACGTTGCTGGTATCGCCATATCTACATGCCCTTACAGAGACTGTAGAACAGTAGCAATAAACTGGCAGTGGCAACTGTCGCAATTCTAGTGCTGACAAGTCTTCAGGGGGACAGGGAGTAAGTAAACAGAAGTGCCTTTCACCATTCTCTTCCAAATTGTCTTCTTAGATTGTGTTCCAGTTCACGCCTTCCCATCTGGACATCACTGAAGCATTCTGGACTTTCTCAATCCCCGAACACAACATCTCAGTCCCTTTCCTGCTGGTGGGCAAAGCCACTGACCCGCTCATCTCTCTGAACAAGTCACATATCAACTTCAGTTCTCTCCTCATTGGTAAGGATGCCCTGTTGGTTTTGATTTAGAGCTGGCTTCACCTGGGTGAGTCAAGTTCTAGGAGCAGACTTGGGTGGGGAATTTTTCCTGGTACCTTTCAGAAACATGTCTGAGAGCCCCTATCACTTTTCAGAAAGCCACAAAATATTGACCTTTCAATCCAGTTTCCACAAACTATCTTTTAAAGCCACACACTAATAACCTAAAGAAATTTAGGAGCCTTGGTTTCCTTTAGGGTCTGGACTGACTCTGTTCATCTGCAGAGCCTCATGTCAACCCCATCCTTCTTGCATGTGCCCCCCAGATTGTGGTCTGCATTTGTTTGCTTCTTGGTCTCTGCCACAGTGGTCAGATTTCTCTGTCCTCCTTTTGTGGTTTCAACAAATACTATTGAGCCCCTCGTCTGGCCCAGGTACTCTTCTGTGAGCTGGGAATGCACGAATATAAAGCTCAAAGTCCCTACATCCTAGTAATATGAAATAGACTATCAAAAAACAAATAAGTAAAATATACAGTATATTAGATGTTTAAAAGTGCTCTGAGAAGAATACAAAAGCATAGGGAAGTTAAGGAATGCAGTAGGCAGTGGGAAGGTGGCATTTGAGCAGAGACCAGAAGAATATAAAGGAAGTGACTGTCACTTCCTATTATGCATCTTTCACACGGGTGTATGTGTGTGTGTATAATACACTAAGCCAGATGACTTTTGACTAATTCATTAGATTTATTTATCAAATGATGTTCTTTATAGTAAGTCAATGTGATGTTGTAAAAGAAGCATTTTAATCTGTCCCCATCCATCCTCTCATCCTTCCCTTTTCATCAAAGGAAACCAGTGTTAACAGCTGGATGTGTACTAGATGTATTACTTCCAAACATTTCTTATACTGATGCACATAATTAGGTGGAGGTGGCATTTATTAACATTTTGAACAAATAAATGAGCCATGTAGTACAAGAATAATAGCAGCATGACAGAGAGTTTAATCTGGGGATGCAATGGTGTGCATTTCAATAAAATCATTACATCAATAGATTAAAGAAGAACAACCATCTGATCACATTAATATGAAGCATTGCTAAAATTCAGCTAAATTTCAGCAGATATTCCCAAAAAACCTCCAATAGTAAAACTGGAATTGATGGGAAAACTTACAGAAGATTAACCAAAATCAAGAGCCAAATATTATCCTATAACAAGCCACTAAGATCTACTTCAATTAAAATTAGGAATTAGGCAAGGATGCTTATCATCACCATAATTATGGAACACTTTCTTAGAGATTTTAGCAAATAAAACAAGAAAATTAAATAATTGGCATAAACATTGAGGGAAGAAGAGACAAAATAATCTCATTGTGCTGTTGCTGATGACTTTATACACATCTAGAGAAAAACAAATTACTAGAATCAAGATAATTTGGTAAGGTGGGTGAATGCAAGACAAATATGAAAAATTCAGCAGTTTCTTCACTTTTAGCAAAAAGCACCTTAAAAGAAGAAACAAAAAAGTTTCATTTAATACTGACCAAGCATACAATACCTAAGGATAAATACAATAAGAAAATTAAAGGACCTGAAGCCAGGCATGGTGGCGCATGCTTGTAATCTCAGTACTCAGGAGACTGAGACAGGAGGATCACAGGTTCACAGCCAGCCTCAGCTACTTAGTGAGGCCCTCCGCAGCTTAGTGAGACCCTGTTTCAAAATAAAGAATAAAAAATAGAGCTGGGGGTTTAGCTCGAAGGTAGAATGCCCCAGGGTTCAGTCCCCAGTACTGCAAAAAAAATTACAGGACCTATATGAAAAGAATTATTGAATCATATTCAAATGCCTCCAAACAAGATCTAATCACTTGTTAGTTCTCCCCAAATTAAATGCAAATTTAATCAAATTCCTATTCGAATCCTAACTAGAGTTGCCAAATAAAATACAAGATTTTAGTTGGATTTTAGTTTCAGGTAACAATAAATAATATTTTAGTGTATGTCCCGTGCAATATTTGGAACTTACACTAAAAACTATTTGCTAAATCTGACACCTTAAT
Organism: Glis glis; assembly: GCA_004027185.1. Taxonomy (NCBI): domain Eukaryota; kingdom Metazoa; phylum Chordata; class Mammalia; order Rodentia; family Gliridae; genus Glis; species Glis glis. The sequence continues at coordinate 689 of PVJS01014670.1, read as the reverse complement.
CCCAAAAGGATTGCAGAGGAGAGAGAATTGGGTAAAATAATCCTAAGGTTTATGTGGGAAAATAAATGTTCAACAATAACGAAGGGGAAAAAAACAAAAAATGAGAGGAAATATACTAGTCAGGACCCTCAGCAAGAACCATACCAAATTATGGAACCAACAACCTAGGTGTCTGTCAATGGATGAATGGATAAAGAAAATGTGGTATATATACACAGTGGAGTTTTACCCAACCATGAAGAACAAAATTATGTTATTTTCAGGAAAATGAATGGAACTAGAATATATTATGCTAAGTAAAATCATTCAGTCTCGGAGAGTCAAGGGTTGTATGTTTTCTCTCATATGTGGAAGCTAGAGAGAAAATAAGAAACAAAGGGGACTTTAGATAAATGAAGAGAAAGATCATGTAGGATAGTGGAAGGGGACTGGGAGTGAAAGGTGGACAGGGGAAAAAGGAAGGAAACGATTTTTTTTTTTTTTTGGTACTGGAGATTGAACCCAGGGGCATTTTACCTCCAAGCTATACCCCCAGTCCTATTTTTTATTCTTTATTTTGAAACAGGGTCTCACTAAGTTGCGGAGGGCCTCACTAAGTAGCTGAGGCTGGCCCCAAACCTGTGATCCTCCTGTCTCAGCCTCCCAAGTACTGGGATTACAAGTGTGCACCACCACGCCCAGTTTAGGAA
>PVJS01014669.1:0-40035 GCA_004027185.1 Glis glis | reverse complement strand
AAAAAAAAAAAAAAAGAATTAAAAACAGAAAAGCCGGGTGTGGTGGCGCACACTTGTAATCCCAGTACTTTGGGAGGCGGAGACCGGAGGATCCGGGTTCACAGCCAGCCTCAGCTCTCTCTCTCCCTGTCTCTCTCTCTCTCTCTACTTAGTGAGGCCCTCCGCAACTTCGTGAGACCCAGTTTCAAAATAAAGTATAAAAAATAGGGCCGGGGGTGCAGCGCAGAGGTAGAACGCCCCTGGGTTCAATCCCCGGTACCGCAAAAAAAAAAAAGAAAAGCAGAAAAAAAAAGACTGGCTCTGTTAAAAGTTTTTAAATTTCCCCTTTTCTCATTTCTTATTTTCAGTCTGGGAATTGATAATTTTGCTTTTAAATTCATATTAGCATAACATTTGTTTAAAAATGTTAATTTCTGGAAGCCAAATCAGGACAGAGATGTGATTTGTGTTTGTTCAAAACATGACATTGGCTGGATGTGGTGGCACACGCTTGTAATTCCAGTACTTGGGAGACTGAGATCGGAGGATCGCAGTTTTGTGGCCAGCTTCAGCTACTCAGTGAGGCCCTCCACAACTTAGTGAGACCCTGTTTCAAAATAAAGAAAAAAAAATAGGGCTGGGGATGTAGATCAGAGGTAGAATGCCCCTGGGTTCAATCCCCAGTACCACACACAAAAAAATTGAAATTAAAAAAAATGACACTGGCAATTTTTACAATCATTTTAACTACATTTATTTATGATACATCTTAAAAATATAAGATTAAAAGTATAGCTTTGAAAATATTTAAGAAAGTGATTATTAATGGACTTAATAATCCCATATATCTAAATTTAAAATAGAGTTGGTAATTAGAGACAAGCAGGGAAGAAAATACAAATAACCCTTTTTTGGAGAAAATTTCTACCTACTAAAGAACTCTCGCTATTAAAAGGTTTAAAAAAAGCCTGGTGTGGTGGCGCACACCTGTAATCTCAGTATGTGGGAATCTGAGACAGGAGGATCACAGATTCTAAACCAGCCTCAGCAACTTAGCAAGCCTCTTAGCAACCTAGCGAGAACCTGTTTCAAATGAAAAATAAAAAATAGGGTGGAGGGTACAGCTCAGAGGTAGAATGCATCTGGGTTCAATCCCCAGCAACACACACACACACACACACACACACACGTTAATAAAAGTATTATGTTTCCTATTTTTGCTTGTATGGATCTGTTGGAAATGTACATATAGTAATGCACACACAAGACATTATTTTAAAAGATGTCCTTTTTATTTGTTTTGTTTCCCTGAACTGGTTATATGGTTTTCCAAATTTACATTTGCACAAATCCTATATTCCAACTCTTGGAAAGCATATTATGGTCAAGACATCAACAGTTATCATTAATTTCCAAAACTTCTACTGTGGTTATGGAAGGATGCATGCTACTACACGCATAACTGAAGTCTCTGCATCTGACTGGTAGAATGCCAAGACAACCCCTGCCCGAACTGTTATTAACCAGATGTGGAAAGCGCCTCTGGCATGGCTCTGACCTTTGAGATCAACACATGGCAGAAATGTCTACTCATCTGTAAGATAGTCTTCAATTCCACTTCTAGCACAAAGCAGCAGGATGCCTACTGGCTTAACATGAAACCCATGGTGCTCCTGGATGCATGTCACTAGCTGCTGGTGTTACATCTAAATTATTTGGGACTGAGCAAGTACAGCTAAATAACCCAACTAAAGTTTTAGGGTTGAGTTTTAACATTTACCATATGTGAGCACTCAATATTAACTAAACTAATTCAAAAGCCCTAAAGAGCTCCAAAAAGGGGAATAACTTAAATAACCCCAAAAACGGGAAAGCATATAATTATAACAAGAGAATTAAAAATTTTAATTCTAAACTCAATAATTCATGGTGGAAATACTTAATGATAATCAGTGATCCAAGTTAGCAAATATTCAGTAACAAAAATCACTACCAGGAAAAAATTTCTAATGGAAAATCAAAACGACATCAATGGGATGTTGTTTCTGCCATTTGAAACAAGCAAAGTAAGATCTTCCAGTGTTAAAGAGCACGAGTGTGTGAAATGGAGCACTCCACGCAGGGTAAGCTCTTCCAGTGTTAAGGAGCACGAGGACGTGAAATGGAGCACACCACACAGGTTAAGAATCTTCCAGTGTTAAGGGAGCACGAGTGTGTGAAATGGAGCACACCACGCAGGGTAAGATCTTCCAGTGTTAAGGAGCACGAGGACGTGAAATGGAGCACACCACGCAGGGTAAGAATCTTCCAGTGTTAAAGAGCACGAGTGTGTGAAATGGAACACAACACACAACGTAATAATCTTCCAGTGTTAAGGAGCATGAGTGTGTGAAATGGAGCACTCCACGCAGGGTAAGAATCTTCCAGTGTTAAGGAGCACAAGGACATGAAATGGAGCACACCTCGCAGGGTAAGAATCTTCTAGTGTTAAGGGAGCACGAGTGTGTGAAATGGAACACACCACGCAGGGTAAGAATCTTCCAGTGTTAGGGAGCACGAGTGTGTGAAATGGAGCACAACACGCAATGTAAGAATCTTCCAGTGTTAGGGAGCACGAGGACGTGAAACGGAGCACACCAAGGAGAACATACTTCCCTTCCCTTTGTCAATCTGTCAATCTGTCCTTACTTGGGGGCGCAGGAAAATGGAAGTGGAAAGGTAAAGCCAGTTAGGTTACTCACAATTCTCTTGTAATCACAATTCTCGGAAACCAATCTTTCACTAAATGCTTTTAATTCTAGGAAATTTTCATTCATTTACATCGTAAATTTAAGTTAGGTAAGGCTGATGTTTGAGGTCGGCAAATCTTTCTCTCTCTTAGAAAGAAAGGGGATGAAAAGTCCACAAGACACCACAAAATATTTAAAAGTCATCTCAAGAATCTTAAGTTTTAAAAGCTTCATTTTTACCCAAATATCAGAGGTCATCAAAATCTTTACTTCTCTTCATTACGGGGTTCAGTTCTTACAGTTGTCACTACTTTATTAAACTAGCTTAAGTTATTACTCAGGACATCTTTCTTGAAAAATAATATACATCTCTTTTCTAATAATGAAAAGTATTTTTCATACTTCTAGTTTTTCTTTATTTGAACATAATGTAGAGAAAACATTTAAACAAAAGTAGAGAAAACACACACACACACACACACACACACACACACACACACACACCATTTCCCAGTGGAGAAATTTATACACTTGAAGCTAAGAACACAGTTTTCGAATCGTCCAAATTTTGAATTCAGCGGTGTTTAGATATTCAACAAGACTTTAAAGGCCGGTAAATGCCAATAAAAACAGCATTTATGTACAGATCAGAAATGCCAAAATAACTAATCACAGGAAAATTAAATTTCAGTTCTCTGATTTTAGAACTAGTAGTATTTAATAGTATTATATATGGTTCTTATCAAACTAAGAAAACCATACAAAAACAGAGAACTTCACTTTTCTTTTTTTTTTTTTTTTTTTTTTTTTTGCAGTACCAGGGATTGAACGCAGGGGCATTCTACCTCTGCGCTACGCCCCCGGCCCTATTTTCTTTTATGCTTTATTTTGAAACCGGGTCTCACGAACTTGGGAGGGCCTCACTAAAGAGAGAGAGAGAGAGAGAGAGAGACAGGGAGAGAGCGAGCTGAGGCTGGCCGCGAACCCGGATCCTCCGGTCTCCGCCTCCCAAAGTACTGGGATTACAAGCGTGCGCCACCACGCCCGGCCTAGAACTTCACTTTTCTAAAACTGCCAATCCAGCTCAGGCCACTGGTGAGAACAGCTGCGACCTCGGTAACTGAGAGTTTTGCAGGACAAGGCTGAAGTGATGTAAGTTCACAAGTCCCACTGGACAAGCGACACATCTGCACTTAGAAAGTATCTGCTTGTCCTCTCCCACCTAGTTATAAAACACAGGAATGTGCCAACCATGTAGAAATAGCCCCACACCCAAGAAGTTATTGAAGTTACTGCGCAACATGACATCTAGAAGTCCTTGGTAAATTTAAATGTTGACACCTTACACTTGGCCTCGTGTGCATCGCCTCAAGTTTTAAGGACTTGAATTTAAAGTATAAATATCCCTTTCACTGATACTGAGCAATTATGCAAGTGTGGTGTGTTTGTAAGTGTGCTCTAGTTTGACACTGGGATCTCCAGGGAAGCTCTCTTTTCACACTGACTAGATTCTCCAGCCCTATGTGTAAACCCTGCCAACTCCACCTCACATGTGCAATTTGCTGGTGCTCATCAGAGACGAATGGCTACTGACAAAACTAACAAGCCAACATCAGTAAGGACGAAGGACTTTTCAAATAGATGAAGACACATCTTCACTGATATAATGGAAGAGGACTGGAGAAAATAAAAGTAAATTCACTGAAGGGCCTAGCAAGGACAGAGAGAAAGAAGCAAACAGGAAGACGTTAACAGGTAGTGTATACTCTGAAGAAAAAACTAATTGGACCGTTTCTTATTTGAGATATTATGACTTAATCCAGTCATAATGGTGACCTTTTTCCCCTTTCTTTTCTAAATCTATTTTCGGGGGTGGGGAGGGAACAGGGGAAAGCGTATGATGGCGAACTAACCTCTATCAGGGAGTAAAGTTAGGAAGAGTCAAACATGGCAAAGAGAGCCAGGCGTGGTGGCGCACGCTTGTAATCCCAGTACTTTGGGAGGTGGAGACCGGAGGATCTGGGTTCGCGGCCAGCCTCAGCTCTCTCTCTCTCTCTCTCTCTCTCTACCTAGTGAGGCCCTCCGCAACTTCGTGAGACCCAGTTTCAAAATAAAGTATAAAAAATAGGGCTGGGGGTGTAGCGCGGAGGTAGAACGCCCCTGGGTTCAATCCCTGGTACCGCAAAAAAAAAAAAAAAAAAAAAAAAACATGGCAAAGAAAACGGAACACAGGCTGACCATACATGGCTAAGAATGGAATTGTAGAGCCAGCAAATAGGAAAGGCTCACAGGGCTGAGGGTCCAGCTGAGTGGCAGAATGCTTGCCTACCGTGCACAAAGCCCTGGGTTAGATCCCCAGCACAGATCCCCAGAACCACAGAGAATACAGTAAGAAAGACTCACAAGGTTGGCACTAAGAAGCAGGTCAAAGAGTATGTTGCCTTGGATGCTAAATAAACACCTAGCTGATTCTGATAGTGGCCCTTGCCACAGACTCTTGGGGATTCACAGCTAACCCTTACATCTCCATATCAAGGAGCGCAGAGACCTCTTGGTTGCCAGAGAGGCCAGGCACACACCTTATAACAAAGCACCAGGGCCTGCTTGAATGACCATTCTGACTCCTTGTGTCCTGATGTGACAGCTGCTGACTCTCACCATCCCAACCCAGAGTTCTTCTTCCTACCAGGCTATGAGAAAAGGTTAGACAATGACAAGCCCTCTCTCTTGAATGTTTGTGTGAGGAGGCACTCTGGGTTACCTGGAGCCCATTCCTGCTTGGGGAAAGAGAAAATAGGTCATAATATATTCAAAAAACTTACGAATTAAAAAAAATTATAAGTCACACATGCTCTTGATTAAAAACAGTAGTTCCACAGCGTGTATGACAGATGTCAGTTCCTAGAACCTGAATATTCCTGGCAAAAAGGATATGAGTCACCAGCAAATGTACCAGGAATCAAGAAATGACTTGAGATCGCAGTGCTGTAGTAGACAGGCTTGAAATTAGCAACATAAATAAACTTACAAACTGGCTACCAATTCTAACTGATCCTATTTTTGTTTTGTTTTGAAATGGAGAAAATGTATGGGGGAAGAGAGGTGAAGAACAGAAGATCCTCACGTGGCCACTGTGGTTCCACTGCAGGTGCAAAAGAGAGCGCCGCGAGGTGTGAGGGCAAAGCAGCCTCACAGCCAGTGCACAGGTGCATCCTCAGGTGCTTGCAAGATGGTAGGAGTACGGTGGGAGCATTCCAGAGTAAAAGAGGAGTGAACGCCTATATCAGAAACTAGAGCATGAAGCCAGGCGTGGTGGCGCACGCTTGTCATCCCAGTACTTGGGAGGCGGAGACCGGAGGATCCAGGTTCGCCAGTCTCAGCTACATAGTGAGGCCCTCCGCAACTTCGCGAGACCTGGTTTCAAAGTAAAGGATAAAAAATAGGACCGGGGGTGTAGCTCAGAGGTAGAATGCCCCTGGGTTCAATCCCAGGAACCGCAAAAAAATAAATAAATAAATAAAATAAAATGGAGTGGGGGGTATATCTTGGAGGTATAATGCCCCTGGGTTCAACCCCCAGTACCAAGGGAGGGAGGGAGGGAAGAAAATGTGTCTGGTTCCTGTGTTGACAAGCACCAATACTGCAAAACCACAAAGACATCCTTGCTCATTCATTAAACATTCTTTGTTAAAGACCCTCTTAAGATTAGTATTTGTGAAGAAAACACAAAAGGGTATGATACACCCAGGCCCCACTATTCTGATTCTTACAAACATGCTGCTTTCCGAGCAGAAATATGCAGAATTCAGTTCTAATAAAAACCTAGGAAATCCCAGAAACCACTGTAGCACATCGATATGCTAACAGCTTCTTCTGGGCCACAGGAAATCGTAGGAATTCTTATTTTCTTAATTTGCAAAACAAAAATTCTATATCCCACAGATGCAGTAAGTTCATCCTTAGCAGCTATAATCTTCTACATAGATCACATACAAAAATGTCCATGATGGTACACACCTGTAATCCCAGTACTTGGGATGCTGAGACAGAAGGATCACAAGTTTGAGACTAGCCTCAGCAACTTAGTGAAACACTCATCAACTTAGCGAAACCCTGTTTCAAAAAAAAAAAGAAAGTAGGGGCTGGGGGTGCAACTTGGAGGTAGAATGTCCCTGAGTTCAATCCCCAGTACAAAAAGAAAATGTCCATGATATCTCACAATGTCATCATTAATAAGATCAAAGCAGATGGCAACAAATATTTTTTCCTCCAAGGCAAAGTATTTGTAATGGTGATCACAGATGCAAAATCTGCTTTCATATCAAAAAGTACAGTGTCGGCTGGGCGTGGTGACACATGCCTATAATCCTAGTACTTGGGAGGCTAAGACAGGAGGATTGCAGGTTCAAAAGCCAGCCTCAGCAATTTAGCAAGACCTTGTTTCAAAATAAAAAACAAAATAGGACTAGGGGTGTAGCTCAGAGGTAGATTGTCCGAGTTCAATCCCCAGCACCACACACACAAAAAGTAATGGTGTCTATTAAGTCAATTGTTTTAAATTACTAAGCCATATGCTTTTACTAAAGCCACAGGAAAGGACTTTAATTCCTAAATGCAAAATCATTCAAGTCTTCAAAATCAATTTAATGAACTCCCAGTAGAATCTTAGTCAAATTAATTAATAGTAGTACCTTCCAGTCTCCTCACTGGGGATACTGACGCCCAATTAATTCCTCTTACATATCCTCTGTGATACTCTATCAGAGAACTTGGGAAATCAATTCCAAAAGTATGTGTTGTGTTGCATCATGGGAAGAGCTGCCCTGAGGACAAAGTTAATGGAACAAGCTTGATAAGCCTTGACAAGGGTAGTATCTTCTTCCTCCTTGCTAACTATGCCATCCACATTTAGAGAGTACAATGTCAATCTTAACAGTGAAATTTTTAGGGGCCTAAATAAAGATCACAAGTGACAGATCATCACCTCAGTATGCATGATAATCAAATGAGACAACAGCACAAATCTGATATATAACCAATTTCAGAGGTATGGCCATAAGACAACAAACAATAGAAATATTAGTCCAGATATCCCCCATGAAGAGTGAGGTATGATGGATGGGCCAGCTTTGTCTCCAACTAACTTACAGAAGCTAGGATGTAGTCCAATGTCACAAGTCAGTTAGGTCAACCAAATGATGGTAGGAAGTTTCAGAAACTAGATAGCCAACATGTTCAGGAACACATAATGGCTGATTAAATTCACCTAAGAGTAACCAGTTCCCAATTGTCCCTAATGTTTCTGTTTCCTCTGAGCTGATGCCCTGAGGAAATCCAATATGGATAGACAGGATCTCCACTCCTACCTTCTGTGTGTGTGTGTGTGTGTGTGTGTGTGTGTGTGTGTGTGTGTGTGTGTAAGCATGTGCTGCTAAGGAACCCAGGGCCTCAAACATACTAAACATGCACTCTACCACTGAGCTACACCCCTAGTGCCTCTTCCTCTACGTCAACCAGGATAGTACTGATTTTATCTATTTATTGGGTTTGTTATGGTTTGGACATGAAATGTCCATCAGTGCAGCAATGTTCAGAGGTGGGCTTTTGGGAAATGAATGGAACACGAGGGTTCGAACCTCATCAGTACATTAATCTACGGATGGATTAATAATTTGATTATGGCATGATGGGAGGTGGTAGAAATTTCAGGAGGTGGGACCTAGTTTGGAGGAAGGAGGTCACTAGGGGCATTCCTGGAAGGGCGTTTCTTGTGCTTGGTGTCTCTGTGTCTGTCTCTCTTTCTGCTTTCCAGATGCCATGAGCTGAGCAGCTTTCCTCCGCCACAACCTTGTATCACATCGCTCTGCCTCACCTCAGACCCAAAGCAATGGAGCCAGCCAACCATGAACTGACCTTTGAAACTGTGAGTCAAAATAAACCTTTCCTCCTTCAAGTTGTTTGTATCAGGTATTTTGGTCACAGTGACAAAAAGCTAACACCAAGTTCTACATACAATTCTTTTACCAGAAAGAACCCATAGTCTGAAAACCAATGACAGAGCAACAGCAGAGGAAACACATATGTAGTTCAAAACCAGGGCTGACTGGAGGGAGGCGGTACCATGTCCTTGGAATCCACCCACTCTTGGAAGCGCTCCACTTATCCACTTATACTTTTCATATCAAACACCATGGCTGGTAAGCAACATTAGGAAGCATAAAAAATACAGCTCTGTCAATCATGGATTTTTTTTTCCTGGTACTAATGATGAAATCCAGAGTCTCGTTCATGCTCAGTAAGTACTCTACCACTGAGCTACATCCTCAGACCTTTTTATTTTATTTTATTTTATTTATCTATTTTGGTACTGGGAATTGAACCAAGGACCACTCTACCTCTGAACTATACCCCTAACCCTTTTTATTTTTTATTTTAACACAGTGTTTCCCTAGGATGCTGAGGATCTTGCTAATTTGCCCAGGCTGGCAAACTTGGATTCTCCTGCCTTAGCCTCCAGAGGAGCTGGGATTACAGACATGTGCCACCACACCCAGCTATGAATTTCCTAACTAAGCCACATGATCTGGCCAATTAAATGAAAGCATAAGATAATGCAACCATTCTCTATGCAAAACAACATAGCCATGTTTTCTGCATCCCACAAGTGATACTCTTGGATAACTAAGTATCACCACAATGGTCTTTCCATTGCCTAACTCTGTATCATCAAAAAGCAGCTCAATGCCATCAAAAAGGAGCTTTTCCAACTTAAGGCCACTCCTGTCAAATTTCATTCTAGTTCTTTCAGAACAATATGTAAGACCAGTACTCAAACACTAAAATGAAACTCCTCCAATCATTACTGACCATCACAGTCCCAGTAAAATCATTCAGTAATGGAATCTTTGACAGGAGTGGCATGGTCCCTACAGTGATGAGAAAACAAACCAAGCCATACTTTGCTGGTCCCCAACTTCCTATACTTGCTGTACCATCTGCACCAAGGGGGAGGCCTACCTAACCAGCAGATGAGAGCCCTGGGCCGCTCAGGAAGGCTGAGCTCTAGGTTGCTGATACTATTCATCAGAGATCTCATCCTTCCCACCAAGCACTGGGGTAAGCTAGGTTTCAATTCCAGGTTAAGGACACCAAAGTCAAAATCTGAATACCAAAGTTCAACCAGGCCAAGATCAGGAACACTTAAATCAACAAAACAGAATAGAGTTGAGGATAGAAGGAACAAGACATGTTAGGCAAATCAACAACAGAAATAAAACACCTGAAGCTCTTAGTACAAGATCACATCATTAACTGGTCTGGCATAAACACCTAACTTCAACCAATCTGTTTTCTGATGAACCCCCAAGGTAGCTTCCCAAGCAGAAGATTGAAAAGTCATCATAATGATCAACAGTGACAGCCTTAGCATCTTTCTATCCCTACCTACTTATCCCATACTAGTTCCATTCTCCAATGAGCCGACAGCTTTACTCCAGCATTAACCCCTAAGATAACAATACCACCTTTAGGGACAGCAGCTCATTCCCTTATATTCCCTCTCACCTTTATTCTCACTTCTCCACTCTCCCCTGGTTTTCCTTTCACAGTCTACAAACATGAAAAGGGCACATATCACTTCAGTAAATCAATCTGGGCATGAGTCTGTTAGAAAACAACAGGAAGTTGGTACTCTAGGCATGCAGGATTTACTGCAAACAGGCTCAGGAGGAGGACATACTGTCCGTCATTCCTCCCTCTGCCAGCAATCTGTGCCTATAATTCTACCCCATTTCAGCCTTTGGGTCTGAACTGTGACACCTCATCTACTCTTTCCATCTTTTCTCCCCTGTCCTGGGATTTCCACTGACATCCTAATTCTGATCATCTATGCCCAAACACTGCTGGGTTTCTCTACCAGACCCAAATTTCTCTAAGTCTACCTTGAAAACCTAATCCTGATTGCATGTTCAAATATTGGGTCTGAACCCTGGGCTTTACCATATTGCAGTTAGCTCTTCTAGACAGGTGCCTACTTTACTCTCAACAGTGACTACTCTTATCTCATTTGTTTATTCAGTGGCTACCCCACAATCACGAAAACTGAGGCCCTAACCCCCATGCCCACTGTAGCACCAACCACAATAGCCACGAATGGAGACAACTGAAGTGCATCAACACACGAACGGATAAAGCAGATGTAGTACACGTACACACAGAACACTATCCAGCCACATAAGGAAGGAAATCCTGCCAGTCACGAAAACACCGATGGAACTGGAGATCAGGACGTGAAGTGAAATAAGCCTGGCTCAGAAGGACTAGTACCACCCCATCTCACTCCACGCGAAATACAAAAACACTGTCTTATAAAAGTCGAGAGTACACTGGTAGTTATCAGAAGCTGGGGAGAGAGACAGGTGGGGAACGGCTTTTCAATGGGTACCAAGTTACACTTAGAGAGGAGTAAGAAGCTCGGGTGTGCTACTACACAGCTGGATGACTAGAGGTGATGATAATGTTACTACATGTTTCAAAAAGCAAGAGGAAAGGTGTTTGCCCTAACACATTATTTTACCATAAAGAAATGATATAGAGTGGACGGATGTATTTAACCTAATTTAAACATTACACATGTGTCTCCAAACATCAACTTACCCCATTAATAAGTACAGCTTTTATGTTTTTATGTATAAGTTTATTTTTTAATTAAAAAATAGGGCTCAGTTATTCAGGCATAGGTAGGCATACTAGTGGCAGCACTTCACTCAGTGAAGAACAAGAGCTGGTGTGAGGGATTAAAAACGTCCACGTCTTAGGTCCCAAGACAACCTCACTGGCAGCCTAGGAGACTGTCCTCAGGCTACACATGAAGAAATTCTTTTAAGTATAAGTTTTGCATATACTGTGTCACCTCATTGAATATGATTATACCTTAACTGATTTTTAAGATCAGTTATTTTTATTTTATTTTTATTTTAAATTTTTAAGATCATTATTTCTATTAACCGAGAGGTCTCCTTTTCCAAACATTTCTTATATGTGGCAAAATAAATCTGGGGAAGGGCTTCCTCAAATTAAAAAAACAAAGTCATAAAAAGAAAAAAACTGGGCTAATCCCACAGTTCACTTCTGTATAGCACCTGCAAAGAAATCTTATGAATAACTTCTAGGGTAGACTTAACATCTGAGAGTAATCTCCTATAATTCCCAAAAAGCATATTAAAATGCTAGAACAGAGCTACATCAAGCGCATTTCTCATTTCTCCATGTGTGAACACTGGGTCGCAGTTCCTTAATGTCAAATCTAAGTCCTCCTTAGTCACACACTGCTTCTGTATAATTATACTTGTCGATCTGGTCTTATGCCTAAAGGATGAGGTAACAAACTCAGGTGTGATGAAAGACTATGCTTCTCTGAAGAAACCACCAGAAAATACGTTTTAAAATCCATAGTAGATGGTATACATCACCCATCAATTGGTATCAAATTTTAACATAGAAATGCAAAAAAGTCTTATTCTTCCAGTATTTATTTATTATTTATTTATTTATTTTTGTGGTACTGGGGATTGAACCCAGGGGCATTCTACCTCCAACCTACACCCTCAGCCCTATTTTTTATTCTTTATCTTGAAACAGGGTCTCACTAAGTTGCAGAGGGCCTCACTAAGCAGCTGAGGCTGGCCGCGAACCCGGATCCTCTGGTCTCAGCCTCCCAAGCACTGGGATTACAAGCATGCGCCACCACGCCCGGCTTTCTTCCAGTATTAATGAAGTTATGGAATCCAATGACACACCCCATCTATATGTTGACTGACATATCACAGTGCCACCCTCCCCCATCCCAACTGCTACAGCTGCTCAAGTATGGAAGGCACTAAGCAAAGACAGTGCCTAGTAGTGGGCATCGTGTTCAGAGACCAGCCTGCAGGTCCCATGAATGCCTCTGTGGCACTTCCTAACAGCTGGGGTTTAATTACCATTCCAGGTAGGGCGCTCACAGTAGCCACTGATAAAATAAGATTATGAATGCTAGACAACAATTTTGGTTTTTTACTCTTAAATTCCTTCAAAACTTGAGTAAACATTATACAAATCCAAATGTGATCAAATTAATCACTGAGAAAATTTGTTTTAAATGTGAAAATGAAGTACCTTCTTTACCTTTAAACCTTTTAACCATAGTTAAAGTCTAACATATTAATAAAACAATTTATGAAGTTGGTGAACATAGTTGAAGCATCCCCAGCCCAAATGAAAAGGATGTGTTTATTTGTTTGTCTGTTTGTTTGTTTGTTTATGGTGCTGGGGATTGAACCCAGGGGCATTCTAACTCCAACCTACATCCCAGCCCTGTTTGTTTGTTTGTTTGTTTGTTTGTTTGTTTGTTTGTTTGTTTGAAAAAGGGTCTCAGTAGGTTGCTGAAAACCTCACTATACTGCTGAGACTGTCCTCGAACCTGCGATCCTCCTGTCTCAGCCTCCCAAGTACTGGGAATGTAGGCATGCACCACAACGCCTGGCAGGATATAATGGATTATTTTGTTTTTTAGTACTGAGGATTGAATCCAGGGGCATTCTGCCTCTGAGCTACACTCACAGCCTTACTTTTTTATTTTGAAACAGGGTCTCACTAAGTTGTGGAGGGCCTTGCTAAGTTGCTGAGGCTGGCTGGGAACCTGCGATCCTCCTGTCTCAGCCTCCCAAGCGCTGGGATTACAAACATGTGCCACTACGACACCCAGCTAAGAAACAGTATTTTTAAAAATACTTTTCCCCATACCTGGGAGAAAAGTTTATAAGTTTAACTATACAGGAAAGCTTTCCCTTAAGACCCAGTCAACTGAAACAGGAGGCTGCACATGCACAGTTCGTACATAAAGACAATGCAACAACCCTCATCCAGAAGTCTAATAAAACGACTCTATTTCCACTGATTCTGCAGTAACACAAAATAAGAATAATCATTTCACATTCCAAGAAAAGCAGCATGTAATCTCAACAGATAATCTAGAGCAGAGATCTTAGCCTGTCCAGCTTCAGAAGTCTGCAGGTTATATGCAAATTGTGTGTACATACACATCTTCCTAAGTAAAAATCTACAGTTCTCACCACATTGTAAAATTACAGGCAACAACAGAAACCTAGAGAAAGAATCATAAAATTTTCCCCACCGTTAATTTCACATTACTTTTATATGCCCCAGGAGTAGAGAAATGCTCCACAATGAAGAAGATAAAATAGGCAGAGGAGGCCTTTGCTCTCAACAGACCTGGACACAGAAAGCGTTCTGAATCCGTATGATGCAAACACACTCCCAAATGTCAAGTGAAAACCCGGGACCCTCTTTCCGTCAAGCCACTCTGACACTCTCAAACCAGGACTGCACTCTCAATTGTTGGAAAATGGGATGTTATGCATTCTCATAGGAATTTTAAGTTCAGTGAGAGTATTGTCACACTTTGCTTTTATTCATTTTTATTAAATTGCCTCCTTGTTGCTGATTTTTCTGAAATATCTTACATAGAACAAATGCTTGTTAAACATCTGAACAAACAAAGTACAATTACACAAACCCAAAAGGAGTCAGACAGACATCACCAGTTCATTACAGATATCAACATAAACCTGCCAGGTCCAGGCAATGGGCCAAATCTCTATTCTGGCCTTTTCTTGTTTTTTAATGAGCATATTAAGTGGCATGACACTCACAGTAAGGAAAGAATGTGACAGCATTATCACAAGGTATTCATTTCAATACAACCTTAAAACCAGGGAACAGGGCAGTACTGAGGAAAGATGAAATAAACAAACAGAAGCCGAGCCGGTCAGGACGGAGTAAGGTTGAGGTTAGTGGCAACAGCATGTGCGTGGTTTCCAGGAAACCTTCAGTAAGACTGCTGTTAGCCCTAGCCCCGCACCTTGCCCAGCCCAGTGCGCTGCCTCTTCCTCCAGCTCCCGCCGGGCTCAGAGCAGCACTGCCCTGCTCCCAGGGGTGCAGCCGCCCGGCTTGAACTCACCTTGGCAGTGGAAGGGCCGGAAGCTTAGAACCTGTTAATGCATCATGCCAAAAGTGCACTGAACATGCACACTTCATACATTCATGTTTCCTGAGAGAAAACGTGCCACCAATAAGACAACTCTACACAAAACACTCTCGAGGAAGTCAGAGAAACAATTTCTTAAACACTCACTTTTACCAGAAATGTAAGAACAGAACAACAGAGGTTATCAATGCACCAGGAAAATCACCTCATGGATTAAAGTACCGGAAATAATCATGGCATCACCTACTTTAACTGCCATTATTTGCCCACTTGGTTTGTGGACCATTTTGTTGACAGAACCATAAGCTCCTCGTCCAATTTCTCCAAGGTCTTTCAAGTCCTCTGCAGTGAAATCCCAGTGCTGCTCAGGAGAGATCTTCAGCTTTCCTGACGACTCAATGCTGTGTGTTCTCAGTCTCTCTCTGTTAAAATATTGGGAAGCAATTTTTCCACATTTTAAATAGGCTTTGACTTTTCGTTTAACTTGTACTGATTAATATGTGGGGAAAAAATTTTCTCATAAGTTATGTAAACAGTCTGACCTCTAGCTTTTTTGAGCTTTTTGTGTGTCATCTTGTTGTTTTGATTTTTTTAACACACTGAATTTAAAAAATAAAATTTAAAAAAAACTAAATTAAGGTAGCCAGTACATACAGCTTCAATGACATTCATAAAATCAAATTTTCATTTATTGACCAAACTAATGCAGTCAGTTTTCATTTCCAAATATTATATCTTTTTCAAACTTTGTAAAACTGTATCATCAAATGAGAATATCAGGAGCTGCAAGCGTCATGAACAAAAGTGTTTATCTTACCCAACTTTAATTATTCCAAAGGCTCAATCTTTAGTAAATCTGTACCCTAAATTTGCTGTGCCTTAGAATTACCTGGAGAGATTTTTTAAGTTCCAAAGCTCCAGTACCAGAGTATCTGGGGATAGGAGTCAGAAAGCAGTATTTTCAAGATTCCAGGTGATTCCAGCAACGTGTGGGAACTAGTGCTTTGCACTGTTCTTGTTAAGACCATGCTCGGGTCGGAAGACAGCTAACTGAATAGCCAGCTGGCTCTAAGGGGAAATCTGTCATATGCTACTCAAAATTGAAACTTTACTCAAAATTGAAATTTTTGACCTTTTTTCAATAGGTAGAGTAATGGGTTGAAAAATGAGTTGCTCATAGAAAAAAAAAGAGTTTACTCATTATAGGTTTGCATTAAATAAAATATCACCTCCAAAATTCCCAACCTGGAGATCAACAGATAAGTTAATCCAATGAAAAATGTAGAAAATCTCTCTCTCTCTCTCTCACACACACACACACACACACACACTGTATCATCCTAGAGTGGAACATTCATAGAGTCCATTAAATATCAATTATATTTTTCAACCTCTCAATAAATGATCAGAATCTCTTTTAAACTCTAATCTTGTGATAGAAACAAGATAAGGTTATGTGCTTGGTTATTTATTTTTTATTCCAAATTTTTAGATTGTTTTCTGCAATTAGTATAATTGTTTTCTGTAGCTTCTTCTAAGGTTCTCAAAAATTTTAGAATGTTAAAATCTTTCCTCCAGAATAATCATATATACTAATATTAATAATAATCAGGATTCAAGATTATAGTTCAAAGTTTAGCACATTTCATGTAAACAACTTAGTGAATCAGCATTCCAAATAACAGATTCTCAAATCAGAGTATTAATACTTCATAATACCAGCTTCTATTCATACAAGTGCTTTTCAGTTCAAAAAACTTTCATCCGCCGGGCGTAAGTACTTGGGAGGCTGAGACTGGAGAATGGCAGGTTCGCGGCCAGTCTCAGCTACTTAGTGAGGCCTCCGCAACTTAGTGAGACCCTGTTTCAAAATAAAGAATAAACAATAGGGCTGGGGGTGGAGCTTGGAGGTAGAATGTCCCTAGGTTCAATCCCCAGTACCTCAAAAAAAAAAAAACTTTCACCCCATTAGTTGATACCCTAGCATCTGAGTCACAAGAAGCCCAGCAGTCAGTGGCACAGGGACCAGGCAGGTAAAGTTGAAGCCAGAACCGACCTTTTAAGATGGAAATCAATCTAGGCAAATATAAAGAAATGTTCTCAGTAGTCTTTTTCATGAAGTAGATAGATTATGCCAGGAAATGTACTAGGAGAAAGAAATTCCACATATAATAATTATTATTCTACAATCACTGGCAAGTAGATATCATTTCCATGGCTCACTGTGATCACTGGTGAAACACACAGCACCAGCCTACTGCCGACAGTAGCTGGAAAAGTTAACTAAAACTACTTGTAAACTGGAAGCAACATTTCATTAGTATTCACTAATATAATTTTAGTATTATGGAATATCTCTACTAAAAACTTAGCTTACTGCAGTCTATTGTATGGTTTCTGGATAAAATTCCTTTTTTTTTTTTAAGTGAACAGGTTAAGAGCTAAGAGATGCAAGGTATCTTTTGGGCCAATGAAACCGTCCAAAAGTTGAATACGGTGTACAATTCAAATGTGTGAATTATAGGGATGTACATTCTATCTCAGTAAAGCTGACAAAAAAGAAAGGTGAACAAGACATGATTACTACCCGGAGTTCCATGTTTCTCACTTCGAAGGAAAAGAGTTGCGAAAAACAAATAAAAACATGCCATATGAGCCGGGCGTGGTGGTGCACGCTTGTAATCCCAGTACTTGGGAGGCTGAGACAGGAGGATCCGGGTTCGTGGCCAGCCTCAGCTACTTAGTGAGGCCCTCTGCAACTTCGTGAGACCCGGTTTCAAAATAAAGTATAAAAAAATGGGGCCGGGGGTGTAGCTCAGAGGTAGAACACCCCTGAGTTCAATCCCCGGTACCGCAAAAAAAAAAACATGCCATGTTACCTCACCAACACAGCGTGTTTGCAGTCTTCATTCATACTGACCTAGCTATGTTTCAGTAAAACTGAATCAACTTTGCATCCCAGACATGGTGGCTTCCAAAGGACTACAAGCAGATAAAGTGCTGGCTGCCTACTCTGGAGACCAAACCCAAACCTTACAATTAAATTCTAGCAGTTGATCAATTTCTGTCCTAAGCCACATCAGAGAGCTGGGAAATAAGAATATGAATAGAAAACACCCCCATGAAGATGAAATCAGTAAAGATGTCCAGTTTATACTATTTTACCATGGTATTCCTAAAGAGAAAAAGAGTTCCCTAACTTCTCTTTGGGATAGCACATATCTTGAGAAAAGGACTGGGACTGTATCTTATTTAAAGAAAAAAAATTCTTAAATAACCCTCCATTCTCTTCATAATTTTCTGTGCACGATTTTATACAGGTCGCCTTTAGTTGCCTTCAGTGAATACTCCACAGGATTCTGACTCTAAGGTTCCCTTTATCAACCCGGGAAATTCAACCAAGAGCACCTGTGGCAGTAACCACCAACTGCCACCAATATCCGTTCTCTTCCTAATGGCATCTTTTTTGATTGAGGCCGCAACACATTCAACTAAAAGGCTCTACTTCTCACCTGCTATGGACTGAACAGTGTTCCCTCCCAAATATTCATGGTGAAGTACTAACCCTAAAGTGACTGCACTGAAGACAGGTCCAGTAAGGTAGGAATGAAGGTTAATGAAGGTGGGGTCCTAATCCAATAGGTCAATGCCCTTTTACGAGGAGACACGGGAGAGGTCCCTGTCCTCCCACATGCATGAAGAAGAGGTCCTAGGAGCACCCAGTGAGAGAGCCAAGGGAGAGGCCTCACAATGAACCTGCCTTGCCCGCACCTTGATCTTGAACTTCTGAGCAACAAATTCATATTGTTTAAGCCATCTAGTCTGTGTACTGAAAAGGAGCTGATTTGGTAGAAAGAAGGTCCTGGGCTGGGATGTAGTTCAATGGGGTAAAGTGCTTGACTGGCATGTGCAAGGCCCTGGGTTCGATCCCCAGTACCAAAAAAGAAAGAAATCAAACAAAAACACACACTTAAAAAAACAAAATAGGAACTGGACGTGGTAGCACACGCTTGTAATCCCAGTACCTGGGAGGCTGAGACAGGAGGATCACAGGTCCGAGGACAGCCTCAGCAACTAGTGAGACTCTCATCAACCTAGAGAGACACTGTTTCCAAATAAAAATAAAATAGGGCTGGGGGTGTAGCTTGGAGGTAGAATGCCCCTGGGTTCAATCCCCAGTACCACAAAAAAATTTAAAAAAAATAGAGAGAACATCCTTTTTCTTTTCCCGCATCCTCCTCCTTACTGCCTGAAATGTCGGAACCAGACCTCCAGCCACCCTCAATTCCCTTGAGAATGCCAAGATGTCCTGAAAATGGTAGAGATGGTAAAAGCACTCTAGAATCTGAGGACACTGAAGCCACTACAGCAACCCGAGCCTGCCTGCCTCCAGACTCATCTCTGGAAAGGGGAAATAGACTAGTCTAAGCCATTGTTTGTTTTTGTCCTTTTTGTCTATATGCAAACAACCTTATATTTAATTAATATAGCTCCTAATGCTGTCTTGCTTTCCAGTCATTCTCAGAGACGGAGGTCGTGCCCCACACTCCCAACAGCTGAAGTATGGGGGCAGCAGCCCACTCACTATGACGACTGGGAAATGCGATGCTAGCACCTTCAGATCCACAGACCAATACCAGGCAAAAGCACTTCCTTGAATAGACTCCTTAACTTTCATGTCCCTGATTTCTTAGAGCCTTACTAAATCCCATGACTATTAAATAATTCTTCGTGTCCAGAGACTCTGCAATTCCACATTCTAGATGCACACACAGTCGTACAAAGAAAAACATCTTAGATCCTATGGGCATCCAAAAGAAGTAAAATATCTGTGCCTGTGTTCATAGATAGGACTTTTGTAAAGCAGGCAAGATTACAGGTAGAGTACTTAAACAGGGCTTGAATCCATACAATACAGGTCTTATTAAAGTATAATAATGCACAGATACTATATTCTCAAATTAGGGATTTATCTTGTGTGAAAATTTGAAAACTGTCATCTTTGAGCCTACATGTTTGTGCTAAAGTCCTTTCTCATTACTTATCTTCTGGATAGAAATGACCAATTTATCCATTTACTATTTAATACTGCATCTCTGTTAGTTGTCATTCTTTCATTGATCTAGATAAATCTATAAACTTCTGAAATCCAACAGACTAGTTTAAAAAAAAAAAGAATGTGACATAACATTCCAGAACATTAATGAGACTGGGCACTGAGAAAAGCTATCTATCCAGTGTCTCTAACAGAGCTGTGTGGGGCTCATTATATGGGTGGGTGGGCTTTTTCTTTAAGTGGCACAACCAAGGTGGGAGCCACAACCTGCATCTCCACCACCACCCTTTTTCTACTGAGTATGGCTATGTCTCCCTTGCAAATTCAGCAGGGACACAAGTATCTGAGCCTCTTTTTCCTACCACATTATCCAAACCAAAAGTCCTCCCAAAGCTACACAGGTGGAACATAAAAAGGAAAATCAATCATATTGAGAAAGAATTTTTTCTTTTGCATTTTCTACATTATGTGCATAGATTACAAAAATGACATACAATATCTACTGCTTTATAGATTCTGCTTAAACTACTTTACCATAGTAGTCATTTAAAAATTCATATTAGCTGGGCATAGGCACACGCTTGTAATCCCAGTACTTGGGAGGCTGAGAACAGAGGATCCGCGTTTGCGGCCAGCCTCAGCTACTTAGTGAGGCACTCCACAACTTAGTGAGACCCTGTTTCAAAATAAAAGAATTAAAAAAAGAGGGCTGGGGGTGTAGCTCGGAGTAGAATGCCCCTGGGTTCAATCCCTAGTACCGCAAAGAAAAAATAAATAAAAAAATTTAAAAAATAAAAATTAGTATTATAAACCAGGCATGGTAGTGTACACCTGTAATCCCAGTACTTGGGAGGCTGAGACAGGAGGATCACAGGTTAAAAGCCAGCTTCAGCAACTTGGCGAGGTCGCTCAGCAACTTAATGAGACTCTGTTTCAAAGTAAAAAATACAGCTGGGTGTGGTGGTGCACACTTGTAATCCCAGTATTTAGGAGGCTGAGACAGGAGGATCACAGGTTTGCACCCAGCCTCAGCTACTTAGTGAGGCCCTCCGCAACTTAGTGAGAACCTGTTTCAAAATAAAGAATAACAAATAGGGCTAGGGGTGTAGCTCAGAGGTAGAATGCCCCTGGGTTTAATCCCCACCACCAAAAAAATCTTAAAAAATAATAAAAATAAAATATAAAATACAAAGGGCTGGAGGTATAGCACAGAGTTATAGAATGCCCTTGGGTTCAATCCCTACCACCAAAAATTTTTAAAAATAAGCCGGCATGGTGGCGCACGCTTGTAATCCCAGTACTTGGGAGGTGGAGACCGGAGGATCCGGGTTCGCGGCCAGCCTCAGCTACTTAGTGAGGCCCTCCACAACTCAGACCTTGTTTCAAAATACAGAATAAAAAATAGGGCTGGGGGTGTAGCTCGGAGGTAGAATGCCCCTGGGTTCAATCCCCAGTACCGCAAAAAAAAAAAAACTATTTTGAATCCTGCAAAATATCTTGCTGACAGATGATCTTTCTGAAAGTCATCAATATATTGTTCCCTACTTCCACGATTCCCACCCCCATATCAATATCAGTGTGGCACTTTAGTGGCCCACCGTGGAGTATCAGGAGACGGATTTATCCTCACAACTGAAAAAAACAGACAAAATATATGAGGCAATCTTGAAGACACTGAGCATCAGGCAACAGAGTAATGGGCACACGCAGTGGCACACGCCTGTAATCCTAGTACTTGGGACGCTGAGACAGGAGGATCGGTTTCAAGGACAGCCTCAGCAATGTAGTGAGACTCTCAGGAACCTAGAGACCCTGTTTCAAAACAAAAAAATAAGCAGGGCTGGGGATTATAGCTTGGAGGTAGAATGCCCCTGGGTTCAATTCCCAGTACTACACCCACACAAAAAAGAGTAATGGGCCCCAGGAGACAGGAACTCTACTGCAGAGTAGTGGATAAGGGAAAGCTACAAAGCAAGAGAAATCCACAGACAAGCAGACCTTCTTTGACCAGTGTATGTCTGTGAGGAACCTACAGAAGCCACAGGAAGGAACTACCCAAAAGGATTAGCAGGAACCCAGGCTCATGAAAGGCAGCTCCTGTTCCTACCACCAGGATTCTACCTTAAATGGTGAAATAAAACCAGTTCTACACTAGTCTTATCCACCAAAGTTAAAAAACAAGACCTGAAAGGATCAAACTATTTTCAAGTAACTTAATCAAAGAACAAACCTCAAAAATATTTATAATACCAAATACCCAGTACCCAATAATGTCTGGCATGCAATCCCAAATCACCAAAGAATGCAAGGAAGCAGGAAATATGACCAATAATGGGGAGTCAGCCCCAAAGTGACGGAGATGCTAGAATTAGTGGATATACGGATATGGAAGATATAATAGATACAAAAACCCTAACAGCAGGGAAGTTCGGGGTGATAGCACTGTGACCTGAATACTGGTGATAGCTTCAAAGGTGTACACATGCCGAAACTTGACAAACTGTACACTTTAACTATGTGCAGTTTATTATGTATCAATTACACCTCAATAAAATTGCTGAGACAAAGGAGAGAAGACTGTTCTTGGTCCCCACTCTACTTCTGTGAGGGGATTTGCCTACCACGTATTCATGATTCTCAAGGAAGAGTTGAGCTACCTAAGGCCCAACCTAGAATGGATCAGAAGCACTCACTGCCCAGTGGCAAACCCGCCCACCTCATCCCCTGTTCTCTAGTACTGTACTCTGAACTGACAGCAGCAGGTACACAAATACAGTTCTCAAGCTGGGCACAGGGGCACACACCTGAGTCACAGCTACCGGGGAGAAGGAAGGGGGGTCACCTGAACCCAGGAGTTCAAGGCCAGCCTGGGCAACACAGAAAGACCCCATCTCAAAAAAAAAATTATAATTCTCAATCTATTCTGTTACTGTAATCATTCTCTACTTCCACCTACAACAGTTTACTCACAAATAACTACACTTCACAGGAAAAATGGGTCAGCATCCTTCTCCTTCCATCCTTCCAACCATTCTCCTTCCTGGAGGGGGTTGGGGTGGTCATTTTCTGAGGGGGAGAGGCACATGAAAGCGGATAGGAATGCTCTGTCCTTGAGACTAGTAGCTCCCAGGAGGCCCCTTTCCTCAGTCGCTGCTATAAGAGAAGCCCTGGGTAAAATTTTTTCTTTATTCTAGCTGTGTTATTATTAGAGATCCTATGAAAATTTAGCAAGAAGTTGTCTTCATATTCAGTGTTTCATTTTTTCATCTTTCTTAATAAATATTTTAGCAGAACACTGCTGCTCATATATCGTTTTTTGCTACAAACCTGAAATTCCTTATACAAAGTCAGTACTTTAGTTCCTGAAGCAAGTAAGAACCAATAGTCTCGACTACTTTTCATTAATAATCCATAGCAATTTTAATACCTTTACTATGTGAATTATCTTTTGAACGCGTAACTCACAGCAACTACATTTTCAAGCTTACTTTTATTATTCTGGCAACATTTATCCAAACAAGTCAATGAGAAAAAACATAGAAATCTAAGTTTTATTTACAGACACATTTAGAAACACTTATTTTACATCAGACACAGACTTGAAATCTAGGGTATTTCCCTCCCACCCCCATACTGGGGACTGAATCCAGAAGTGCTCTACCACTGAGCTACATCCCAAACCCTTCTGGTTTTTATTTTGAGACGGGATCTCACTGACCTGCTGAGGCTGGCCTCAAACTTGAGACCCTCCTGTCTCGGCCTCTTGAGGAGCTTGCGCCATAGGCACGCACAGCCACAACAGGCTAAATCTAGGGTATCTCTGAGCACCTTGCAGTGCTTAAATGTTGACTTGTGTATATGAACCTTGATCAACCAACTTAACTCAATCCCAAACTATGCTTTAAATCTGATTTCATTTTATTTCCTTGTGATACTGATCACATACTTTTTATTCCAATAGGAAAATCAAATGTTAAAGTATAACTGCAGTTGAACTCAAAGGAACTTAAATCTTTCTGTGAAGGTATTTAGGCTTAAGCTTACAATTCAACATCATGTACAAATGTTTTGTTGAAAGAAGAAAACTCATTCCCATAGCTTTCTACTGTCTCAATTTGGTGTTCAGGATATACAAAGTCTTGGACTATTGGAAAGGAAACAAAGACTTCATTCAGTCTTGTCTTTCTAGGAAACTCTCCCTGCAAATCCTGGATTGGGATCTGCGTTCCCCTCTGTACCCATGGATGCTGAGATCAAGATACACCCAAGCCATTAGCATACTCCTCTTCTATAATCCCATTAATATTTTCTTTCTCTTTTTTTGCAGTACTGGGGATTGAACCCAGGGGCGTTCTACCTCCGAGCTACACCCCAGCCCTACTTTTTATACTGTATTTTGAAACCGGGTCTCACGAAGTTGTGGAGGGCCTCACTAAGTAGCTGAGGCTGGCGGCGAACCCAGATCCTCCGGTCTCCGCCTCCCAAGTACTAGGACTACAAGCACCACCACGCCCGGCTCCCAGTAATATTTTCAACAAAATCTGTTAGGCTACTTTGGTACTGCTTACTCTTACTGAACCCTAGTTTGGATCTACTTTTAATCATCTTTGTTTAATTCTTTTTGTGTGTGTGTATGTGGTACTGGAGATTGAACCCAGGGGCATTCTACCTCCAAGCTATACCCCCATCCCTATTTTTTATTCTTTATTTTGAAACAGGGTCTCACTAAATTGCAAAGGGCCTCACTAAGTAGCTGAGGCTGGCCGTGAACCTGTGATCCTCCTGTCTCAGCCTCCCAAGTACTGGGATTACAAGTGTGCGCCACCACACCCGGCTATCTTTGTTTAATTCTTATGATTCTCTCAGTATAGTCTGTATCAGAGGTTCCATTTGAAAATACACAAGTGAGGATACAGACACTGGGTTATCAAATTACAGAAAGAGGGTTTTCTCTACAGCTTCATTGGGATCCCTTGCTTACTATTTGATTCTACAACATATGCATGCATAAGCCTTTAAATATTTCAGAATATAACCTAATATGCTACATAAGACCTCCAGGAAATACACAGCTAGGTATCTATTATCACTACTGTGGCTTACGAATGTTCCCATATGCTAAGAGGACAGATCACAGGCTTTCTCTCTTGCCTAAGTCTGTATGCGCCCACAGTGACACAAGGCTCCCCAGCAGGAGCGGAGTCTTGGGCTCACTCCTCTATAATCTGGTGTGTACATTTGATATTGCCACTCTGCCACCCACTTATCATCTATTTCTTTTTAATCATATATATTTTCTCAGTGCCATAATCTATTCATGAGTTTCATCCCTCAAAACTGATTATTATTTTGGTGCCAATAAAATTCCAAATTCATCTGTTCTTTAGGGATGAGTTGAAGAAAGATATGAAGAGATTAGCCAGGCGTGGTAGCAAAGACCTGTAATCTCAGCAACTCAGGAGGCTAAGGCAGGAGGATCTGAGGCCAGCCTCATCAGCTTAGTAAGATATTGTCTCAAAATAAAAAATAAAAAGGAAGCCAGGAGTGGTGGCGCACACTTGTAATCCCAGTACTTGGGAGGCTGAGACAGAAGGATCCAGGTTCGTGGCCAGCCTCAGCTACTTAGTGAGGCCCTCTGCAACTTAGTGAGACCCTGTTTCAAAATAAAAACTAAAGCCAGGCGTGGTGGTACACACTTGTAATCCCAGTACTTGGGAGGCTGAGACAGGAGGATCACAGGTTCGAGGACAGCCTTAGCAAATAGTGAGACTTTCATCAACCTAGTGAGACCCTGTTTCAAAATAAAGAATAAAATAGGAACAGGGGTAGCTCGGAGGTAGAATGCTCCTGGGTTCAATCCCCAGTACCATACAAAAAAATAAAAAATAGGGCTAGGGGTGTGGCTTGGAGATAGAATGCCCCTGGGCTCAATCCCCAGCTCAAACAGATAGACAGATTAGATGGATGGATGGATGGATGGATGGATGGATGGATGGATGGATGGAGCTCAGTAGAATGCTCTCCTTTTTTTGAGGGGGCGAATAGGGATTGAACCCAAGGGCACTCTACCACTGAGCTACATCCCCAATCCTTTTTATTTTGAGACACTGGCCTTGAACCTGCGATCCTCCTGTCTCGGCCTCCCAAATACTGGGATTATATTCTTGGGTTCAATCCCCAGTACCACAAAAAAAAAAACAAAAGGGAAGAAGAGAATATGAAGTTTACACACTGGTCTTCATCAGTTTCCTGTGACTATTCTAGTACTTTTTCTCCTGTGAGTATTCTAGTACCACTCTATTGCTTCTGTTTGCATGAGAGAGGCTGTGTTCTATGGTTTTAACTGTGCCTATACCATCTTCTCCTTGAAAAGTGAATTTAACATCTTCTCCAGCAGTTCAACACGTTTTCTGCAGAGGATATTCTTCACAGGTTTCCATAGAAAACGTGCCAGGAACTAGCTATCCTTAACATAGAATATAGTTTAAGAAATATGTCCATCCAGACTCTGAATATCACCTTATCTTTACAAATGTTACTAAAGATCTTGAAGAAAGACCACCCTGGATTAGAGTAGGCCCTAAATGCAACAGTCCTTATAAAAGACCAAAAACGAAAAGGGAAGAGACAGGCTCGGGGGAGAAGGCCAAGTGAAGATGAAGCAGGATTAGTCATGCTGCCACAAGCCAAGGGACACTTAGAACTACCAAAAGGAAAGCCGGGCACAGTGGTGCATGCCCGTAATCCCAGTACTTGTGAGGCTGAGACAGGAGGAGTACAGGTTCAAGACCAGCCTTGGCAACTTGGCGAGACCCTGTTTCAAAATAAAAGATAAAAGGGCTGGAGGTATAGCTCTGAAGTAGAACGTCCATGGGTTCAATCCCCAGTACAAAAAATAAAATCACCAATTTCCCTGGCGTGATGGCACACACCTGTACTCCCAGTACTTGGGAAGCTAAGACAGGTTCGTGGCCAGCCTCAAACTTAGTGAGACCCTCAGCAATTTTTTTTTTTTTTGCAGTACTGGGGATTGAACCCAGGGGCATTCTACCTCTGGGCTACACCCCAAGCCCTATTTTTTATTCTTTATTTTGAAACAGGGTCTCACTAAGTTGCGGAGGGCCTCACTAATAAGCTGAGACTGGCCCCGAACCTGGATCCTCCTGTCTCAGCCTCCCAAGTAGTGGGATTACAAGCGTGCACCACCACGCCCGGCTCGACCCTCAGCAATTTACTGAGACCCTGTTTCGAAAAAACAGGGCTGGGATGTAGCTCAGAGGTAGAATGCCATTAGGTTCAATCCCAGTACAAAAATAATAATAATAATAAAACTACCACCAAAAGGAGGAAGAGGGAAGAGCAATAAGATAGAGCTGGAGCTGAGAGGTAAAATGCCCCTGGACTCAATCCCCAGAACCAATAGAAAAAAGAAAAACAAGAATTAATTTCTCTTGTTTTAAGCCACCAAATCTGCTATGGCAATTTGTTACGGAAGCCCTATGAATCCAATACACCATTTAAACCGTGAGTCCCAAATTTTATCTGTAAAGAACCAGACAGTAAATATTTCCGGCTTCCCAGGCAATACAGTCTCTGTTGCAAATATGCAACCAGATGGGTGTAACTATGTTCCAAAAAACTTACTTATAAAAGCAAACAGGCCAGATTCAGCTTGTAGTTTGCTGACTATATGATATAAATGATACCTAAATGTTACTTAGGCATCAAAATCACATCTATCATTTAAATACTCTAATTCATATCTATTTCCAATATCCTTTTCCTCTTTCAGATTTGCAATTTTGCTCTATAAGAAACCAATTATCTACTCCAATCCTACAGTTTTATTTCAAGACTATAATCTCAAAATACATTTCAGACTTTCCCTTAAAAACCCCACACACATCAACAGGGTGCAGTAGGATCAGGGTCTGATAACCTTCCCCAGATTCTCATCACTGAGGTTAAAGGCAGCAGATCTCCCTACTTAACACCGTGGGCATCTCATATCTACGTGTACTTCAGCAGGTAATAGCTAATTACCTTAATGGACTTCTCAAACATACCAACTCCAACTACTTTCCCCTGATAAACATATTCTTGCGCCTAGAACTCCCACCCATAAGAACCTTTCCCGTCTAATGAATCTGAAGTAGTTGCATCATGACACTCTTCTACCTCACTTACCTTGATTCCCTCCCAAAGCTCTCAGGCACACCTCCCTCCCCAAGTCCTTCCTTCCCTCTCCTTCCTCAAGCCAGCAAGTGCCAAATGCCTCAAGCTCTCTCACTCTTTCCTTAGCACATACATATATAAAACTGCTAATCTTCCTTAGACAGGAAAATAAACATAACACATACCCTGCGTACCACTGCGACTGCTTTTCTGTGTCCACACCGTTAGGATCTCTAGATGAATACTGCTTTTTGCATCCTTCTGCAATGCAGCTCTGTTAATTCCGGAAATTTCCACAGTAAACTCAGTCTGTCAGTTACCATGGAAACTGCCTGCTTCCTGGCACTAACAAAATGAGTATCTTTGCCTAGATCTAAGATGAGGCAAAAGGAAAAAGAAAAAGATGATCCAGAAGAATTGCTCAAATACTCCAAATAGAAATTTTCACATTGTAATATTCATATTCAGTAGGTATTTGACAAATTAGATAAATGGGAGTATTTTGAAGCAACA
This sequence comes from Glis glis, assembly GCA_004027185.1. Taxonomy (NCBI): domain Eukaryota; kingdom Metazoa; phylum Chordata; class Mammalia; order Rodentia; family Gliridae; genus Glis; species Glis glis. Next base: position 11,537 of record PVJS01014669.1, on the reverse strand, counting down.
CTGATTGAAGAAAGAAAAACAAATGTTTTATCACCAAGGAAAAAAGTGCTATTAAAGAGGACAAGGCAAACATTCATGTCTGTATCCTGCTCCTACTGACTGCATAGTCCCTAAGAGCTAATCTATGCAGCTGTACTCAAAGCTGACCATTATAACAACTTTCCTGAGCCATGCTTAATAGAGAAAAGGTTAGGGAAGCCGCCTTAAACCAACAGGCTATATATGTTTTCTTAGGATCCTTTCCCTGTTTGGGCCCCATCTCCGATGGTGGTTAAAACCCCACCCCCTCCCCCATGTTATAAGAAATCAGAGAAGTTAAAAGGTATGTTATCTTAGGGGGTTGGGTGTGTACCTCAGTAGTAAAGTGCTTGTTAGTATGCAGAAGGACCTGGGTTTTATTCCCAGCACTACCAAAAAAAAAAAAGTTGCATACAATTTCAATGTGGCTACTAAGGTCTAGCCCAGGACTAAATTCATTTAAAATTTTTAAAAAGTATACTTCCAGATTTACTTATTTATTTATTTTTGGTGGGATTGGGAATTGAACCCAGGGGCATTCTACCTCTGAGCTACACCCCCAGTCCTATTTTATGTATGTAGGTATGCATGTATGTATGTCTTTTTGAAATAAGATCTAGCTAAGTTGCTGAGGCTGGCCTCAAACCTGCAATCCTCCTGTCTCGGCCTCTCAAGTACTGGGATTACAGGCATGTGCCACCGCACCCACCTTATGTCAGAATGTTCTACCACCAAAATAGCCTTACTAGTACTCCCAGAATATTAGACAATGCTGATCCTAATCCCTTTCCACCTGTTCTCTGAAACAATGCTGGATTTCTTTCTTTTTTTTTTTGCGGTACCGGGGATTAAACCCAGAGCGGGTCTACCTCCGAACTACACCCCCGGCCCTATTTTTTATACTTTATTTTGAAACCGGGTCTCACGAAGTTGCAGAGGGCCTCACTAAGTAGAGAGAGAGAGACAGGGAGAGAGAGAGATAGAGAGGGCTGAGACTGGCCGCGAACCTGGATCCTCCGGTCTCCGCCTCCCAAAGTACTGGGATTACAAGCATACGCCACCACGCCTGGCACAATGCTGGATTTCTATAACACCACACACTACTGGTCTGCTTCCTACCTCTCAAATATCTTTCTTACTATCTGCCTGCCCTCCAATCTCTAAATCTTTTATTTCCTTGATGCTCAGCCCTGCATGCAATTTTCTTATTAAAATACATTCTCAACCAGGTGTAGTGGCACACGCTTATAATCCCAGTATTTGGGAGGCTGAGATAGGAGGACCGCAGGTTTGAGGACAGCCTCAGCAAGTAGTGAAACTCTCATCAACCTAGTGAGACCCTGTTTCAAAATAATAATAAAAACAAAAGGGCTGGGGGTATACCTCGGAGGTAGAATGCCCCTGGGTTTAATCCCCAGTACCAAAAAAAAAAAATACATTCTCAGTCAGTCTCTTGCTAGGCAACCTTATAAACTACATGCGGCCAAGTCAGCTTCTTATCTCCAGTTTCTGGCACCAGACTCAATTTCAAAACCAAAGTATGTAAAAGGGGTGTGTGTGTCTCCTTCATATCTCTAAAGGGATACCTTATATTTTACAGTCAACTCTGACTTAACACATCTAAAACTGAACTCTTGCTCTTGTAGGCCTTTTCTCTACAGACGCTCCACGCTAGCAGTCTTCATCTTAGTAATGACAAGCAAGCCCACTCGCTCAGCCAGCATTCAGTCACTATGGACACCTTCCCCTCTTCACCGCCCACATCCAAACTATCACCGTATTTATTAAATCTGTGGGGTTTCCCATTTCTCTCTATCTCCACTGTCATCAGTCTAACTCCACCATCACCCATCTTCTCAACTATACAGCCAGTCTTAGTCGGGCCTCCCAATTCCATTCTTGCCTCCTCCTTGTTTGGGGGGTGGAGAGTTACTGGAGATTGAACCCAAGGGCACTCTACCAGTGAGCTACAGCCCCAGCCCTTTTTATTTTTTGAGACAGGGTCTGGCTAAATGACCATGTGCGGGCCTTGAACCTGCAATCCTCCTGTCTCGGTCTCCCAGGTACTGGGGTTACAGGCGTGTCCCACTGCACCGGCCACACGTGCCTCCTTCTAATGTGCACTCTACACAGCAGCCAGAAGAATCACTTGGGAACGCAGCTCAGCTCATGCCCCTCATCCGCTCACACCCGTCTGCAGCTCCCTGTACACTCCAGGGGTTGTCCCAATTCTCTCATCCACAAAGCCCCTCCAGTCAGCGGCCAAGCATTCTGTACCTAGCCACCTCGCCACGCTTAGATCTACTTTCCCTCCTTACTCAGTCGCTCTCCACTCAGAGTGGCATCCTCTCCATTCTGTGAAAAGCTGAATCTTTCCCATGCTGGCATTTCAAATACAAGTCCTTGCCTCCACCTGGAACACGCCTTTCCATGAATCTAGGAAAAACCCATTCAGGTTTACAGAGATTCAATGGCTACCTCTTCACCACCTCTACGCTAAGTTAGTCCCTTTCATAGCATCTGGTTCTTTTTCTTCAATAACATGTACTAATGATTTATAATGTTATATACATACATACTTTTTTTGGAGGGAGGTACAGGTTCTCCCTATGTTGCCCAAGCTAGTCTCAAACTCCCGGGCTCAAATGATCCTCCCTCCTCTTCAGCCACTCGGACAGCTGAGACTACAGGCACGCACCACCATGCCCAGCTACACTCTTTTTTTTTTTTTTTGGTGGTACTGGGATGGAACCCAAGGGCATTCTACCTCTGGGCTACACCCCCAGATCTATTTTATTTTTTATTTAGAAACAGGGTCTCACTAAATTGCTGAGAGCCTCACTGAGTTGCTAAGGCTGGCTTCGAATCTGCGATCCTCCTATCTCAGTCTCCCAAGTACTGGGATGACAAGCGGGCGCCACCACACCCGGCTCAGCTACACATTCTTAATGTCTATGTCTACCTCTAATTCTTAAGCTTCATGAAGTAACAATAATGTCTCTTTTTTCAACATAAAATGCTCATGCCCACACCACAGTAACTACAAGATGACGGACATTCAACGAATATTTGCTGAATTTATGGCAAAACATAAACTAGGTCACTTTGGCTTCTAATTGCCATCAGTTACTCCCAATGCTCTGATACTCTCCCTAGATTTATGAATTATCTTTCTACCCATTCCACAAAGCCTCCCTTTTTGCATCCCATCAAGCTCCAAGATGAGGAAGAGATCTCATATCTGGCTTCTGCTTCTCCTCAGTCAGGAATGAGGTAATGGTAACCATTTGTGTGAACCTGCAGTGTTCTCTGTACCAGTGGTTCTCAACTGGGGACAATTTTGTATCCCAAGAGTAATTTGGCAATGTCTAGAGACATTTTGTTTGTTACAACTGGGGGAGACAGGTGCTATATAGTGGGTAGAGCCAAAGGATGCTGTTGAACTTCCTACAATGCACAGCATAGCTCTCACAATAGGAGTTTTCTAGCTTAAAATGTCCACAGAGCCGGGTGTGGTGGCACACGCCTGTAATCCCAGTACTTAGGAGGCTGAGACAGGAGGATCGCAGGTTCAAGGGCAGCCTCAGCAAGTAGTGAGACTCATCAACCTAGCAAGACCCTGTTTCAAAATAAAAATAAAATAGGGCTGGGGATGTACCTTGGAGGTAGAATGCCCCTGGGTTCAATCCCTAGTACCACACACCCAAAAAAATGTCCACAGCAAGACGACAGAGAAGACATAGAGCTACTTTGTCTCTTGTAAGATAGAAGGGACAAAAAAAATCAATCTAAGAAGGAGAAAACACTTTTTAATAAAAAAATACCATATTAAGCCGGGCGTGGTGGCGCACGCTTATAATCCCAGTACTTTGGGAGGCGAAGACCGGAGGATCCGGGTTCGCGGCCAGCCTCAGCTCTCTCCCCTCTCTCTCTCTCTCTCGCTCTCTCTCTCTCTCTCTCTCTCTCTCTCTCTACTTAGGCCCTCCGCAACTTCGTGAGACCCGGTTTCAAAATAAAGTATAAAAAAAAAATATAGGGCCGGGGGCGTAGCGCGGAGGTAGAACGCCCCTGCGTTCAATCCCCGGTACCGCAAAAAAAAATACCATATCAACACAAAACTATTCTTTAAAACATTGATTTTAATTGAAAAATGAAAATAATCAACATAGCTATTGGTAAGGCACTAGTTAAATATATAATACACTATATAATCAATGCTATATAACTGAAAAGGGAGAAGGTGTAATGCCCCCGGGTTCAATACCCAGTAACACACACATATACACACACACAAAGAAATATCTTTTAGATGTACCAAGAAAATATCATACTACAAAGCAATATACAATAAAGCTGCTTGTGTATTATTTTCAGGACTTACAAATATTTTAAGGGCTTATGTAAATTATTATATATTCTGATATCTAATATGTTTTTCTGCAAGGGTATATTATACTTAATAATCTTTGGAGCCGAGAGTGGTGGTACACACTTATAATCTCAGTACTTGGGAGGCTGAGACAGGAGGATCTGGGTTCACGGACAGCCTCAGCTACTTAGTGAGGCCCTCCGCAACTTAGGGAGACCCTGTTTCAAAATAAAGAATAAAAAATAGGACTGGGGTTGGAGCTCAGAGGCAGACTGCCCCTGGGTTCAATCCCTAGTACCGCAAAAAAATAATAATAATAATCTTTGGAAAGAAATATTAGACATGAAGCTGACTTTTTATTTGATAACTTTCTGTACCAACTGAATACTCTTACCAGAAGCATATACTGTTCATTTTTTTTTTTTTTTGTGATACCGGGGATTGAACGCAGGGGCGTTCTACCTCCGCGCTACACCCCCAACCCTATTTTTTATACTTTATTTTGAAACCGGGTCTCACGAAGTTGCGGAGGGCCTCACTAAGTAGAGAGAGAGAGAGAGAGAGAAAGGGAGAGAAAGACAGAGAGAGCTGAGGCTGGCCGTGAACCCAGATCCTCCGGTCTCCGCCTCCCAAAGTACTGGGATTACAAGCGTACGCCACCACGCCCGGCTACTGTTCATTTTTAAAAGGAAACATGAACTCTCTCTGTAGATAGTAAGATTATGGACCGTTTTGGCTTTTTGTTGTTGTTGTTGTTGTTATACTTTTCTGTATTAAAAAGGAGAAAAAAAACACTAGTAGATTTTTTTTTTGTTTTGTTTTTTGAGAAGGGGTCTCACTGTGTTGTCCAAGCTGTCCCAGGCTAAGGGATACTCCTGCCTCAGTCTCCAGAGTAGCTGAGACTATGAGAGTGCACCACCACACCACCCAGCTGGTAACTGTTCTTTCCAAAGCACAATGAAGACAGCATGTTACCTAGGGAAATCCAACTACTTATGGGCACCCTGTACCTAGTGTGATGCAGCCAATACTCCAGATTAATCCTCAAAAGATACTTGATGTATCAATTGGGTATGGTGGCACACACCTGTAATCCCAGTACTTGGGAGGTTGAGACAGGAGGATCACAGGTTCGAGGTCAGGCTCAGCAACTTAGTGAGACCCTATTTCAAAATTAAAAAAAAAAAAAAGCCAGGCATGTGGTGGTGCAAGTTTGTAATCCCAGTACATGGGAAGCCGAGACAGGAGGATCACAGGTTCGAGGCCAGCCTCAGCAACTTAGTGAGGCCATCTGCAACTTAGTGAGACCCTGTTTCAAAATAAAGAATTAAAAAACAGGGCTAGCAGTGTAGCTCAGAGGGAGAATACCCCTGGGTTCAATCTCTAGTACCACAAAAAAAAAAGTAGGGCTGGGGGTGTAGCTCAGAGGTAAATTACCCCTGGGTTCAACCCCCAGTACTCTCCCTGCCCCAAAAAAAGATACTTGATAAATATCTTAAAATTTTACTCTAGGTTTCTTTCAAATATCATGACAAGGGAAAACAAATGAGTAGAAATAAAATTTGTCACAACACTATTCTACAGGCATTAAAAGCTGAATTCAATTAAAATGCTATGTTCATGTATCTATCAAGTATCAAGAGTGCTAAAACAGATACTTTGAGAACAAGGACAGAAAACCATAATAACTGTTCAGCAAGAATAAAAAACATATTCATAACTTTTATTGTTACTATTCTGGCTTTTTTTTTAATTCAGGTATTATTTACATATAGTGATGTGCCCAAATCATAAACAAGGCTGAGATAGAGAGAACACAGGTTCAAGGCCAGCCTGGGCAACTTAGCAAGACCCTGCTTCGAAAATAAGGCCAGGGGTATAGTTTGGAGGTAGAACACCCCTGGGTCCAATCCTTAATACCAAAAGTATATATACATATAATACATACTAAACATTAAAAGAAAACAGCGAGAAAAGTGCCTCTTTGGGAAGACTAACTATATTTGAAGTCTAAAAAACTTTGAATCCAAATTGTCAAGAAATTCTTTTTTTTTTGGTACTAGAGATTGAACCCAGGGGTATTCTACCTCTGAGCTACACCTTCAGCCCTTTTTATTTTTTATTTTGAAACGGGGTCTCATTAAGTTGCTCAGTATCTTGTTAAGTTGCTGAGGCTGGCCTCAAATATGGAATCCTCCTGTCATAGCCTCCCAGATATTGGGATTACAAGCGTGCGCCACCATGCACAGTCTGAAGGTGTTAATTTAAATAAACTATTTCTAATAACATTTTCAGTGAAATGCTACAATATCATTTCTATTTTTTATTTAAAATACTCAGAGAATGATTTTTTTTAAAATCAGTGACATCTGTAGACCATTTTGTACACACTTCTTTCAGTTTGCTGTGAGATGGAAATCTTACAGGAGTTTGCTTATTAAAAATGGGAATCTAGCTGGGCGTGGTGGCACACGCCTATAATCCCAGTACTTGGAAGGCTGAGACAGGAGGATCACAGGTTCGAGGACAGCCTCAGCAAGTAGTGAGACTCTCATCAACCTAGAGGGACCCTGTTTCCAAATAAGAAATAAAATCGGGCTGCAGGTATAGCTCGAAGATAGAATGCCTCTGAGTTCAATTCCCAGTACAACAAAAAAATAAAATAAAAATGAGAATCCAGCCAGGCATGGTGGCACACACTTGTAATCCCAGTACTTGGGAGGCTTAGACTGGAGGATCCGGGTTCACGGCCAGCCTCAGCTACTTAGTGAGACCCTGTTTCAAAATAAAGAATAAAAATAGGGCTGGGGGTGTAGCTCAGAAGTAGAATGCCCCTGGGTTCAATCCCCAGTACCACAAAGACAAACAAAATAAAAAATAAAAAAGGGCAGGGGGAGTAGCTTGGAGGTAGAATGCCCTTGGGTTCAATTCCTAGTGCCAATTAAAAAAAAAATAGAAATCTATTGTGTCACTAAGTGGGGAGGATGTAGAGAGAGGAGAGTTAAATTTTCTAACTGGAACATTCCATTTAACTAGAAATCCAGAAGGGAAAGGAGACAAACCATATTCTCAAAGTTTAGGAAGAATAGTATTAAAAAGTTACAAATGAGCTGGGTGTGGTGGCGCAAGCTTATAATGGGAGGATCTGGGTTCGCAGCCAGCCTCAGCTACTTAGTGAGGCCCTCCACAACTTAGTGAGACCCTGTTTCCAAATAAAGAATAAAAAATAGGGCTGGGGGTGTAGCCCGAAGGTAGAATGTCCCTGGGTTCAATCCTCAGTACCACAAAAAAAAAAAAGCTACATCTGAACCTTTGGTTTTTCCAAGTAAACTTATAAATAGGAAAATTTTGCTTACCAACTTAAGACTACAGAATCAATAACTTTCTATTTAAGTTCAAAGAAGTAAAATTTAAAATTTAATAATGGAAACAACAACCCCTCAGCTTGGAAAAATTCATAAAATACAATAACTTAAAACCTTTGCTTGAGTTGAGCCTTTTATTTGATTACTGAAAATACTCACATGTGTGGGTTTTGGACTCCTGTAGTATTGGGATTCAGAGTAAACCTTGCTGTAGATTTGACAGGTGGATTTGCAAAATTCAACTTCAGCGCTTTGCGTTTACCTGAGAAATAACAAATAAAAAGTAAAAGTTTCAAGTACGATAAAACAGAGCATAAGAAATTTTGAGGGCATAAGAAATTCACAGCAAAAAGGCAGAAAAACTTGCTTTAACAAATAGTGAACACAGAACAGTATTTTGAAAGGCAACAACAAATGTTGCAGAATTAAGAAAAAGCAAAAACTGTTTAAAGTTGTTACCACAAATCACTCACGATGCAACAAAACATCAGAAACAGTGCTTCAAACTTACACAGGTGCTAACACTTTTGGAAAGGAAAATAAGAGTCACTGTAAGAATCATTTATCTCACCAGATATACTGAAAAACTGTAAGATATTACCATCTCTCCAGTGTTATAACTGAATGCCTCCAGTTTAATAAAAATCAATTTCCTTCAAGTTTAATATAAACAATTGAGTGAGGGATCTGTACCATTCTCAACCACAATGGACTAAAAACATATGGTACATTCAACTTCAAGTTAATAATACAAGTATTTCAAATATTTCCTTAGAGCAGATTCTTTGGGGTGAGAGGGAAATAGGTATCAACAGTTTTTAATTATACAAGTAAAATATGTCCATTATAGAAAAGCCAGAAAATTCAAAGATAAACAAAAATATACAAAAACTTTATAGATACACATGTATATAATAGATAGGGTTTTTTAAAAAAACATTTTTTTCAGAACTGGGGATTGAACCCAGGGGTGCTGTACCACTGAGCTACAACCCCAGCCCTTTTTCGTTTTTATTTTGAGACAGGGTCTCACTAAGTTACCCAGGTTAGCCTTGAACTCGTGATCCTCCTGTCTCAGCCTCCTGAGTCCCTGGGATTACAGGTGTGCAGCACTGTACCTGGCTTCTTGAAAAAATTATATACAATTATCAATCCAATTACCCTACGGTTGAATTGAACCTGGGGTGCTCTACCACAGAGCTACACCACCAGCCCTTTTTATTTTTTATTTTCAGACAAGGTCTAAGTTGCTGAGGCTGGCCTCAAACCTATGACCCTCCTGTCTCAGCCTCCCAAATACTGGGATAATAGGCCACCGTGCCCTGTTGACCATGATACTGTTTTTAACATGCTCTACTCACTAACCATATTGCTTTCTACATCAACAGATCTTACAAAATCATTTCTTTAGGATTTATATGGATATTCTGTAACACAACAGGATTCTTAAGCATTTGTGGCAAATGTGGGTTTCATTCTCATATCAAGGATACTTTTTCCTGTACTTATTCTCTACAGTTTATTAAACATGTAACTATACTTACTGCTAAAATATATCTTTGAAATCCAAATATTTTCCCACCTCAGTGGATTCAGGAGATTAGACCTGAGCTCTGAAAGCTGGAGGGACTGCAAGGGGGAGCGGCATAGCCTAGCTCCTTGTCCCGGCTCCTCGATCTATCAGGAATGGGCTTCCTATGGGACTATGTGAATTCCCAAGATCACCAGACACATCTGTTTGCAGAAATAAGGATAGGACAGTACAAATTTTATACATGACTTGCCCTTTCAGGTACCAAACATCTATTTTAAAATCATTTTTACCTGACAGAAACTAGAGGAAGGACACTGAAACTGCACATGAGCAGCTGGGGCTGCAGCTCAGTGGTAGAGCACCTGCCTAGCATGGATAAGGCCCTGGGTTTCATCCTCAGCACTGCAAAAAATAAAATTCCTCAGGTACTCTGTGTAGGCCCGGCGGCGCAATGGCCACACCTATAATCCCCACACAAGGGAGGCTGAGGAGGGAGGATCATTTGAGTTCAGGAGTTCCAGACCAGTCTGGGCAACATAGTGAGATACCATCTCAAAAAAGAAAGGAGGGATGAATAGATAGACAGAGGGACAGAAGGATGGATGATTGATTGCACACACACACACACACACACACACACACACACACACAAACACACAAAGACATCACACAAACCAAGAAACAAAAAACTTGACAAGGATATTAACACAGAGACAAACTAGACTAAATACATGAAAAGGTTAGACTAAGGCCAAAAACATTTTAAACTTTTGATCATGTGAAACTGGCAAAACTGAAGGTTTCTATTAAAGATAAGAATATAGATAACATGATGACCAGAATGACTAGGTAAATGAATCACTAATAAAATAAATTGCTGGTAGAAAAGAAAATTGATAGAACTCTCTAGTGAGAGCTCAGCAACATACAAAAAAAAATTTAATGAATATGCCCTTTTATTTCTTGGAAATTTGTCTTCGTAATACACTTAAAGACAAGAGGACTATTCCCAGGCCTTGAAAGCTAATGGAATTTGCTTTACTGGATTCTGAAATTGCTTGAGACCAGTGACTCCTTCCTTCTATTTTCTCCCTTCGTGAGAGAATTTTTCCCAGCTTTACTATCAATTATATTGGATAACATCATTATCAATTATGTCCAGTTATGCATGGTGGTAAAGTCCTAACCTAGAGTGTTACCTCACTAAGTCATGCTTCCTAAATGTTAAACATTTCCACATTTGGCAAGCCTGGGCCTCAGAAGCTCCCTTGCCAACAACAGAACCAAAATAATTCGCCCTTAGTCTTCCTGACCTCTAGCAGGCGATTCATAACCCTCTCCTTAGGTAGGAAGATTTTCTTAACCTGAAATATCATAGATTCTGTTTTTCCTTTATCAGATCCTGAAAAGGTACTGCTTTGATACAAAAAGCTTAACAGCTCCTAGCTGATTCTCGTGGTCTCCAGCATTCTATTTGTTGTACACTACTAGGCCACCCTTGTTTGGTAATCCCAAGTCTTCAGAGAGAGAGTTTAAAGGCTTAAAAGCCCCAAACTTGCTCTCAAGTTGCCAATCCAACAAGGAAAAAGAAAATTTAAACTCATTTCAGCCCTAGTAAAACAGGGAGTCAAGTTTATGGGACGAAGCTAACAATACATCCTAAATGTCTTCCAAACCTACTAATAGAAACTCATTCTTCATTCTAGTTCACCTAATCATCGATAATCAGACATTGATTATATTTGCCATCTCTGATCACCAGTAATTTTACTTCAATTATACACACACTGTCATCATTATAGGATTCTATAGGTAGCCACAACTTTGAGCTATCAATTAATTGTCAATAACAGCATCTCTATCAGACTGAATTAATTACTTGTATATACCAACAAGTAAATATATAATTCTTTAGGTTACACTGAAAATCCCTCTGGCCAAGTCCTGAATATTACAACCACCTGAAAAATATTCAGGGAGGCAGCTAATCCAGAAAGACCATACTGTGGTTATCAAAATAGGCCAAGCGTGGTGGCCCACGCTTGTAATCCCAGTACTTGGGAGGCTGAGACTGGAGGATCCCGGTTCATGGCCAGCCTCAGCTACTTAGTGAGGCCATCCGCAACTTAGTGAGACCCAGTTTCAAAATAAAGAATAAAAAAAAATAGGGCTAGGGTGTAGCTCGGAGGTAGAATGCCCCTGGGTTCGATCCCCAGGACCAAAAAAAAAAAAAAAAAAAAAAAAAAAAAAA
>PVJS01014668.1:0-30211 GCA_004027185.1 Glis glis | reverse complement strand
ACCACGCCCGGCTTGGACTCACTAAGTTTCTGAGACTGGACGTGAACCTATGATCCACCTATCTCAGCCTCCCAGGAGGTACTGGGATTACAGGCATGCGACACCACGCCTGGCTGAATATTAGTTTTGAAAACTCAAGTCATCACCCTTAGATTATCTCTATTAATAGCACACACAATGAGACAACGATGACAAGCCCACTTGGTCTTTGCTGAGAAAAGCCCAGAGTCCCGCACGTCAAGTCTCAGATGGTCTCTCGGGTGGGTTATTGTTCACAACAACAGATGGGGAAATTGTTGCAAAGATATATGTGTCAGTAAAGGACACACAACAAAATCATTCCATGGAGACTAAAGGCAACACAAATTTCTCTCAGTATTCAGTACCGTGCCTTTTAACATGCAGCGGAAATTCTAGTATGGGTTGGTAAGTATGGCCAAAAACAAATGCAACGAGCTGCTACAGAGCAGGGATGCAGCTGTGAATGCATTCACCCACAGATCAAGGAGCCAGCATTGCTCCAGACAGAAGGGAACGAAGTCCCCAATCTCGTGGAGCCCACACTCTGGTAGGGGAAGACAGCAAGTAAATCAAAATGTCATTCATTCCACAGGGACTCGCACCTTCACCTGGACCTGGCTGTGGAGTGCAGTACTAATTGCTGGGGACGACTTGCAGAAGCTGGAGGAGCCAGAAGATTTCCACTGAGAAGAGAATGGGAACGGGGCTGGGAGATGAACTGAACTTGGGGGAAAGTTTCAGAAGATAACAGAGACTAGTGGACCTAAGAAGTGGTGAAGAGGCAGCGCATGCGCGTAATCCCAGTACTTGGCAGGCTGAGACAGGAGGATGGCAGGTTCAAGGACAGCCTCAGTGGTTTAGCCAGACTCTCAGTAACCTAGGATACCTTGTTTTAAAACAAAAAATATAAAGGGCTGGGGTGCAGCTCAGAGGTAGAACTCCTCTGGGTTCAACCCCCAGTACCACCAAAAAACAAAAAGATAGAAAGAAAAAAAGAAAGAAAGAAAGAGAGAGAGAGAGAGAGAGAGAGAGAGAGAGAGAAAGAAAGAAAGAAAGAAAGAAAGAAAGAAAGAAAGAAAGAAAGAGAAAGAAAGAGAAGGAGAAGGAGAAGGAGAAGGAGAAGGAGAAGGAGAAGGAGAAGGAGAAGGAGAGGAAGGAAGGAGCAAAGAAGATAGCGTAGGGTAGATTTATACAATGTTTTAATACTTTGGTACGTCACAAAAATATACTTCCTCTACCTCAGTCCCTACTTTGGAGAGATTGAGTAGAGAAATGAATTGATTTAAATTGCTCTTTTGGTTGCTTGTTGGACTGCGTTCTATAGGAGCCAGACACAGCGCAGCCTCCTGACCCACTTCCTCCCAAGGGGCGGCGCAGGACAGTCTCTGCCCACTCCTGCACCAGCTATTAGCTAGAGGGGGGAGGGAGGGGGAGGGGAAGAGGGAGAAGGGGAGGGGAGGGGAGGGGAGAGGAGGGGAGGAGAGACCTCCTTGTGCTTCCTCCTCTTCCCTTCACCATTCTCCATCCCCTCCTTTCAGATCTTGCCACTTGGCCCCGCCCACAGGAAGTCTCTGTCCCATCTCCTGCCTCCCTTTGTGCCGAGCACTCACCCATTTTTCACAATCCCTCCTTCTCCCACCCTTTGTGTTTTCTGAAAATTCCTACACCCTCATGACATCTAAGCACCTCCAAGAAATCAAGTATTTCCAAACTTCTTTCTTGATACTGGGGATTGAACTCAGGCACTTTCTACCTCTTGATTCTACCTCCTTACCTCTCAGCTTGCTTGGCTAATAGGTGGAGGGAAGTGGTATGGTTGAGAGAGAAAAGAGTTTGTGACCCCAGCCACTCTGCTTTAAGAAATAAGCTCTTGAAACCAGGTGTGGTGGTGCACACCTGTGATCCCAGTACTTGGGGGGCTGAGACAGGAGGATGCAGGTTCGAGGCCAGCCTCAGCAACTTGGCAAGACCCTCAGCAACTTAGTGAGACCCTGTTTCAAAATAAAAAATAAAAAGGGCTGGGGACATAGCTCAGAGGTAGAACTCCACCCCCCACCCCAAGTTCAATCCCCAGTGTGTGTGTGTGTGTGTGTGTGTGTGTGTGTGAGAGAGAGAGAGAGAGAGAGAGAGAGAGAGAGAAAGAGAGGGAGAGGCATCATTCTTTCATCGCTTCCCATAAAGTGGTTCATTATGCATCAAGGTTTCTGAGATAGGGAGAAAAGAATCACAGGACCACAGAGCAGGTTGGGGGCCCCAGATCATCAGGACCAGCAGGAAGGAGGTTGGCATGAGCATTAATTAAAAAGAAAAGGTGCACATTTGATCTGCTCTCAACCCACAGTTGTGCTGCCAAAGGCAGGCCAGGCCGGTGAGGAGGACCTTTATTGGAGCCCTGTCCTCCGCCTGTATCTCCATGTTTCCCCAAGTTCCAGGCTCCATGTTCTCTTACTCGAGAGTTCCTGCCACCAGCTCCCTGTGAGTCCTGGATGTTAGTAAAAACAATGCAAATGCCCTTGTCTACCCTTATTTATCCTGGCAGATGACTTCAAATTTCATCTGGCTTATGGTGGCACCAGGAAGCTTTTGCCTGTTCTCTGTCCCATCTTTCTTCAAGGTCAAGTATTTAATTCCCAGTTGCTGAGAGAGGCCTGACTTCTCCTTGGAAGGCAAAGTCTTTGCCGGAGAAATCTGTGTCTGATTATTTCATCTGTTAGCAAAGAGAACCAGAAGATAATGAGGACTGTCTGACAGAGACCAGCATTGACAAGTGGGTCACATTTTTTGAACTTATTTCAAAGCACAAATTCCCATTTCATTTCATTTTCTAAGGCTCTGAGTAACTTATAGACAATTTAATTGCCTGTATTTGGGATAGGGAATTCCTAAAATGCTGAGTATAATGTTTTGATTTAAAGAAAAAGACACCATAAGAGAGGCCATTGTTCAAGTAAGTAGAGACAGGTTCATGTATTTCAAGCCTTGGATAAAACATAAAGAAGACCATTGAGCTCTAATTTGAAAGAATTCTGCTGAAAGAATCAGAAAACAATCCGCTGTGAGAATATGAGACAGAATTATAATATTTAATGGATGATTGTTTGCTAAGACACATTTATTTTATAATCACTTTTTGACAAGACCAAATTGTCAAACTGTTTAAAATTCCACTAGAAACATTTGGATTATCATGAAAGTGTTGACTCTTTTATTCTTCCATGTATATTAGATTACTCATGGAGGACAATGGAAAGAATCTAAGAAACGCGAGTTTTAGCAGCAACTGAGACTGCATTTCAGAGATATTATAGACTATGTAAACGAATGTGACTTTTAGACATGTATTATCAGAGCTGCAATATTACTGGTGCAAAGTAAGGCTTGACAACATGAAACAATTCCAGCACTGTCAACAGAGATGATCCTTTGGAAGATGGTCATACAAATAAAACATTCTTCCCGTATAATGTCCATGCTTGTCTAGAAAAAAAAGAAATCTTTATTTTGTTTTGCTAAATACCACTGTTAACTGCAGGAGCTATGATTCATAACCTGTGCACTACTGTGTGCCCTTTTAAAGTCATTCTGGAACTACGGCATGACCACTTATGAAGACTATGCAGTTGTGTATACCCTGGATCATTTGCTAAACGTACATCCATGTAAAAGTATGTTTACAGCAAGAGCAAACTTTTTCTTGACATTAAAGTCACTTTTGGTTATTCGTTCTACTACCAAATCGACATTTCCACCTTTTTTCTTGCGACATCTGAGTTCCAGGGGCATAATTTACAATGAGACAATAGTTCTTGGCTGCCCAAGGATCACCCAGAGGGCTTGTAACAACAAATTGCTGGGCAATTTGTTTTGTACTGATTCAGTACTACTGGAGCAGAGCAGAGAGGATTTCTAACAAGTTCCAGGTGATGTGGATGCTACTTTTGGGGGGGACCACACTTTGAGAACCATTGCAATAAAAAGAAAAAAGGGCTGCAAGGGGCAGTTATGCCAAAATGCAATCTTGGGAAAAAATTTTTATGCGTGGGTCAGGCTGGGCTAGTGCAAAATGAAGAGAAGGCTAAGTTTTCCCCTAAAAGCCTGGCTTCTCTGTGGCCTCTCTACCTGCACGTGGGACCTCTTGCCTCCTACCTTTCTTTTTTTTTTTTTTTTTTTGCGGTACTGGGGATTGAACCCAGGGGCGTTCTACCTCCGCAGTACATCCCCTGCCCTATTTTTTTATACTTTATTTTGAAACCGGGTCTCACGAAGTTGCGGAGGGCCTCATTAAGTAGAGAGAGAGAGAGAGAGAGAGAGAGAGAGCTGAGGCTGGCTGCGAACCCGGATCCTCCGGTCTCCGCCTCCCAAAGTACTGGGATTACAAGCGTGCGCCACCACGCCCGGCCCGCCTCCTACCTTTCCATTCTCTTTCCTACATCCAATTCTCCAAGAGCTCCCAGATCGTGTTATTTTAATTTACCTTAAAATGTAAATTAATTATGGCAGTTATTCTTCTAAGAGACCTTTGTGCCTTAGCATGGATCAAAACTTTCTACACAGCAAGGCATGGTGGTACACTCCTGTAATCCCAGTACTTGGGAGGCTGAGACAGGAGGATTGAAGGTTCGAGGTCAGCCCCAGCAATTTAACAAGATCCTCAGGAATTTAGCAAGACCCTGTTTCAAAGTAAAAAATAAAAGGGCTGGGGGTGTAGCTCAGAGGTAGAATGCCTCTGGGGTCAATCCCCAGTACCAAACAAAATTAAAAAAAAACAACAAAAATTAACACACAATAGATAGAATTCGAGCAGTGAGAAGACATTCGTTTTAAATGGGAAAGGCTTCCTTGCATTTCCACTCTATGGACAACTTTCCGCTGGAGTGACTTAGCGCCACAAGTCTCCATGCTACTTTCTTGCTCAAAGTCTTTAGTGACTATCCTACAGTAAACAAGATCAAATTCCCGACCTGTTTAAATTCCACCAGAAATTGCTTCTTGGGAAGACTTCCAGGCCTTTCAATACATGCCCCTGCTTACCTGTTCAACTGCATTCACCACCTCTCCAAGTCTTCTGAAAATGGCCTATTCGTAGGATCGGCTCCAGTGGAATGTGAAAATCCAGTGGCCTTTTGTATAAATGTCACTAAAGAATTTCAAGACAGCAGCAGAGCATGCGTCCACGTGCACAGTCTCCTCAGCACTGGTCCTCTGGTGCAAGTCGCACGGCTGCGAAGCACCCACGACTGTCCCAGAGATAATAACTCCCTTGCCACCTGTCTTGGGGCACAACACAAAGAAACTGTTCAAAGTTTTTTGTGTTTTTGTTTTTTCCTCTTGTTCTGAATTACAATCAATTTGTTGACAATTTGAATGACAACAATTTGTTGACCTTCAAATGCAGGAATGCCCTTCAATGCAACCACCATGCATCTGTTCCTTTTCTAGGAAAATTCTTGCCTACGTAGAGCATGCAGCATACGACCTGGAGCCCGGCACCACTTTTTCTCCTCAGCCTCTGTCATATTCTCTACTTCTTTGGTACCTTGCAACATACTATTCCCTCATTTTGAAATTCCATTCTCCTGTTTCTCATCTGATGAACTTTCACTCAACCATCAAATCAGGTTCCTCCTTTGCTATGAGGCTGTTTCCAACACCTCAGGGCAGATCTCCACACATGGTTCACACCTGTTCTTTAGTGATTACTGAATTTATTTTTGGACTGGGGAGTGAGCCTAGGCGCATTCTACCTCTGAGCTACTCCTCCTATCTCAGCCTCCCAAGTTCTGGGATTACAGGTCTTGTTTACTATTTCAGGGCATGGAGAATGCCTTCATCTTTGTGCCTGAGATATTTAGCACAATGACTGCTTTGGGGAGTAGGGGGGCTCAAAATGTTCATTAAATGTAAGGATGGAATCCCAGTACTTAGTGCTTAGGAGGCTGAGACAGGAGGGGATTGCAGGTTCGAGGCCAACCTCAGCAACTTGGCAAGACCCTTAGGAACTTAGTGAGACCATTTCAAAATAAAAAATAAAAGGATAGATGTTGGTATGCTTGAACATTTTTCCTTAATTCAACAATAGTTTCTTGGGAAAACTATTCTTAAAGCCAAGAGGTAGCTTTAATACAATCCAGTCTTCTAGAATTATGAGGTGGGTTTGTAAATTTACTTTTAGTTTCCGGAAAGAGAGGACATGCTGGTGCAAGAACTGAACTCCTCAGTTTTTCAAACCTAATCTCAGTGGGTTTGGCCCCAGAGACGAGTCAGTCAGTCCCGCTCAGTGCAAGACTCTAACACAGGGACAGTCTGAGAGAGGAGTCAAGAACACTTTCCTAGACTGGTCGCAAATGGAAAATTTTATTGTTAATTCAAGTATCAGAAACTGTGGTCTATGATCAATTTTCCAAGACTGATGATCAGGTCTGAGTTTGCTCTAAATTATGTGTTCCTCCTTCTCCTTTGTGACTTCTGACTGTTCTGTCACCCCACCATGGATGGGTTGGGAAATACCAATGTGCCCAAACTCAAACCAGTAATGTCTGCTTTATGTCAACGTATGGCTTAACCTATGAATTCCATGCACTCAAGCTATGCTCATCCCTGACTAACACATAAAATTTGAGCATTGGCAGGCTATCATATTTATCTAGGCATTTTTCTCCAACTTGAAGATCTGTACTATTCTGAGCACATTTGGGGAGTTAATACAGGAAGATTTTTAAAAATATAGTATAATCTTCTTACTTGTGTTTTAGCAATTATTGTGGTTACTCGTCCTTGTAAATAGTCTAGGCGTTTGTAGTAGTCAGCTTTTCATTACTATAATAAATACCTGAGGCAGGCTAACTATACATATAAAAAAGAAGTTTATTTAGCTCACAGTTTTGGATGCTGACAGTCCATGGCACAGGCTCTGGCAAGCGCTGTCCCTCCACCCCCGCTCTGTCCCCTGGCTGTGTCACTTCATGGTGGGAGCACTTGGGCGAGGGAGCGATTACATCTTGGAACAGGAAGCTAGACATTCTGTGGTTCCATACTCCCTTCCAGGGACGTGACCCCAACTGACCTAAGCATCTCTCATGGGCCCCACCTCTTAAAGGTCCACACCATCATTGCCACGCTGAGGACCCAGCTTCCAACACGTGAACCTTTGGGGGACATACTTTGTATTTATTGATTTGTTTAAATTTATTTATTCACTTATTAATTTTTGGTACTAGGAATTAAACACAGGGATGTTCTACCTCTGAGCTATACACCCAGCCCTTTTTATTTTTTATTTTGAAACAGGGCCTCACTAGGTTGCTGAGGCTGGTCTTGAAATTGAGATCCTCCTATCTCGGCCTTCCAAGTACTGGGATTACTGGTGTGCACCATGGTGCCTGGTTGGGGCACGTACTTAAACACATCCAAAGAACACATTTTTAATAAATTGTATTGGAGAAAATGGGATATCCATATGTAGAAGAATGAAATTAGACCCCTTATCTCTTACCCTTGCACAAAAATCAACTCAAGATGGATCAAAAACCTATAAATTAAACCAGAAATTTTGCAATTACTAGAAGAAAACTTAGGACTGACTCTCCAGCATATGGACACTTGTAAAGGCTTCCTCCAGAAGACCCCTCAAGCTCAAGAAAGAAGACAATCAATAAATAGAATGACATTAAATGAAAAAGCTTTATGCAACAAAGGATACAATCAAGGGTATGAAGAGAGAGCCTACAGAATGGGAGAAAATCTTTGCCAGCTACTCCTCTGATAGAGGACTAATATTCAGAATATATAAAGAACTCAAAAAACTTAACACCAAAAAAATTAAAAATTGGGCTACAGAACTGAATAGACACTTCTCAAAAGAAGAAATACAAATGGCCAATATATGAAAATATGTGGAAATATAAGAAAAAAAGTTCAACATCATTAGCAACCAGGGAAATGCAAGTAAAAACTGCCCTGAGATTCCATCTAACTCCAATTAGAATGGCAATCATCAAGAATACTAACAATAATAAATGCTGATGAGGATGCAGGGAAATAGGAACTCTTTTACATTGTTGGTGGGAGAGTAAATTAGTATAACTACTATAGAGAGCAGCATGGAGGTCCCTCAAAAGACAAAACAATGGAACCACCATATGACCCAGCTATATACCACTCCTTGGTATCTTCCAAAAGAGTTAAAGTTTGAATACTATAGTGATACATGCATATCCATGTTTATAACAATTCAATTCACAATAGTCAAATTATGGAACCAACATAGATGTTCGTCAACAGATGAATGGATAACAAAAATGTAGTATATAGACACAATGGAGTTTCATTCAGCCATAAAGAAGAACAAAATTATGTCATTTTTAGAAAAATGGATAGAACTAGAGAATACTACACTAAGTGAGATCAACCAATCTCAGAATGTCAAGAGTCATATGTTGTTTCTCATATGCGGAAGCTAGAGAAAAAAATAGGAAACAAAAGGGACTTTGGATAAATGAAGAGAGAGACCAATAGAATAGTGAAAGGGGCTTGGGGGAGGGAGATGGAGAGGGGGAGACGGAGGCTCAATGAAGGAAACAGTTCAACTATGTCAGTATATGAAGTTATCACTACCAATCTCACTAACATGGTAACATGTATGGGGAGGGGAAAGGGGACAGGGTGGGACATGGAGGGAAATACAGCAAGTGATGTGTGTGTGTATTTATGTTTCACTTTGACTCTCATTGTGATGTATAATTACTATGAATGTATTCAAGTATATAGAAAAATCCCAAACCTAGCAGAGTTGGAGCAACATCTCTTCTTTCGTTTGTTGTTTGAAAATGTGTTTGTTTGTCTGTTTTTCTGGCCAGGCCATGGAGTGGGGGGAGCTTGTTGGTGCTGTCTGATTTCTGCTTCTCTGTTTCCTAATAGAGCTGCTCCAGGATTAAACGGGCAACCCTGGTCTGCAAAGGACCCTGGTCCTTCGTTTCCTTCTGTCTTGAAGCTGGTGAATTCTCATTCCCTCAAGGCATCTCTGATCCTGAGGACTTCACTGATGAGCTGGGACAAGGGATGACTAGGCCCAGACATACGTCTCAAGAGCAAGGGGCTCCTGAACAGGTTAAATCTGTGTTCAGCACGTGCCCATGCAGACAGGTACATCTATCTTCCAGCTCTGAAAAGGAGCCTAGGCTGCTGAAACCCAACGACTCCTTATGGAGTAGCAGGAAGTTCATGAGGAAGTTTAAACTGAATCTGAAACTTGTTTCAAGATGGGGCAACTTATTCTCTTGGAAACGAATATTTCAGTCTTACTTTTCACCTACCTGGGTCGATTTCTTATTCATTCTTTCACTCTGAGTTTTATCAAGTATGCATTTCCAAATCCAGATCATGTTTGCTTGTATATATAACTCATTTAGGTGCCCTTCAACTGGCTTTCCCGACCTTGAGTCTGGACTCTCAGGGTTGGCAGGGAGTTTGACGAGTGTCTCCTGTAACAGCTGAGTCCTCTCCACCACCTCCATGTTTGCAAAGTGTCTCCTTTGCCTAAACACTACCGAGAATGGGAAACTAACTGCCGACCAGGGTCGCCCATTTAATCCTGGAGCAGCTCTATTAGAAATATCTTCTTTGCATCACCCAGGTGTTAACTAAGGTCAACCTGCCCTTTTAAGATTTACATGGAATTGTTTTGAATTTTCATTGCTTATGTGATAAGCTATTTAACAACTCTTTCAAATCCAGGCTGGTTATTTACAACTTTCCTGCTACGTCTTGCGAAGGCTGCCCACACCATTTATGGCACTGGTCTTCTTTATGGCTGCTTTCCCTAGTATCCTCTGACTCCACACCACACACTCCTCTCCTTCCTGTTTGGACTTTCTACTTGAGGCTGTCTCAAGTACAAGGCTGTGTGAGTGCGTAGGACACGCTTTTAGAACAGAATGACGGCAGTGTCGGAGTTTACAGCACAGCAATAAAACGAGTTATGATTACATGTTAGACATTCCTCTTCTGCAAAATCATTTAGCCGCCCCATCACCAGGAGCCCTCTCCTTGGCCACTTTTCTCTGCAGCTTCAGCCTCCCACCATGGCATCTGCCACCCTTTCTTCCTTTAAATCCTTTCCTCTATTTTTTTATTTTACTCTCCCCAAATCCAGTTAATTTCTTCTTCATAGAAATTTGATTTTGCTTTCATCTTCTGAAATTTGACCTTGGGACCTCATGTCCTACACTCCCAGGCGCTTTGGTGATGTGTCTTCTAAGCATAGCCCGGTCCCTGGAATTCTATACCCGCTGCCCCTGCCTGCACATGGTTACAGGAAGCCCAAGTCTGACCCTGCAGCTTCTATCCACTTCATTAAAACCCACCCTCTCTTGGCTCTCGAGTCAATGCAGGGATGCAGAGAACATGGGCTTTGGAGCTAGGCCTGAGCTTGAACCTCAGATCTGCCACCCAGGAGCTGCATGCCTCCCACCAAGCTACCGTGATCCTCAGCTGTGAAATGCCGATCACTCTGCCCTGTAAAGGACTCGTGTGTGAATTCACTGAGGTAGCGCACCTGGCTGGCTTACAGTAGACACTACAATTTTTACTTCCTTTCCTTCTCATCCACCTTCAAAAACTTTAGCACTGGTGTGAGTGCATCTTCCTCAGCCTGGTTGGATGTATTTGCATTGACCTCTCACCCCGAGCTACTTGATATGTTCATTCTCATGGATTTTTAATTTGGCCCCTGTTTTTTTTTTTTGCGGTACTGGGGATGGAACCCAGGGGCATTCTACCTCCGAGCTACACCCCCAGCCCTATTTTTTATCCTTTATTTTGAAACAGGGTCTCACTAAGTTGCAGAGGGCCTCACTAAGTAGCTGAGGCTGGCCGCGAACCCAGATCCTCCGGTCTCAGCCTCCCAAGTACTGGGATGACAAGCGTGCGCCATCAGGCCCAGCTTGGCCCCTGTTTTTATTCCCAGCTTTGGGTTTTATTACTCAGCTACTCCCACTTTATGCTCCAGATGTATGGATCTACTGAGAGCTCTCAAATCGCTCTAATTTCTAGAATCTTGCGATGCTATTCTCTTTTCCTGCATGGGAAACTTGTACTCAGATCTCACTAAAACACCACCTTCCCGTACAGAAAGTCCTCCCTGATTCTCCCAAGACCAAGTTGAGCATCACTGCTCTCTGTTCCTCTAGCACCCTGTGGTCATCCCTTTGTCAGCACCCGGCACAGTGTGAAATCACTTGGTACTTGGCTATTCCATTGATTACGAGCTTCCTGGGGCAGAGGTAGACTCTTCATCAAAGTTGTATCTCTAGGCTGTGGCACGTAGTAACCCTTCAAGAATGTTTGTCATTGAGAGAGGAGTGGTGGTGCACACCTGTAATCCTAGTACTTGGGAGGCTGAGATAGGAGGATTGCAGTTTCAAGGCCAGCCTCAGCAACTTAGCAAGACCCAGTTTCAAAATAGAAAATAAAAATGGTAGTCTGAAAGCAGAAAGCCCCTGGGTTCAATCTCCAGTATGAAAAATAAAAAGCTCGTTGTTGAATAAGCACATTTTTTTCTTGCGTCCTTGTTATGTGACCACTCACAGTCCTGACATGACAGATGATAAGCACCACTTTTAATCACTGAAAAACCATCTTCCTTTCCTCTGATGCCCTGCTCCCCCCTCACAAATACATTATTGTAAGAACGTATTTCTCAGCAGGGCATGGTGGCATATACCTGCAATCCCAGTACTTGGGGGGCCGAGACAGGAGGATCACAGGTTCAAGGCCAGCCTCAGCAACTTAGCAAGGCCCTCAGCAACTTAACGAGACCCAGTTTCTAAATAAAAAATAAAATACGGCTGGGGGCATAGCTTGGAGACAGAATGCCCCTGGGTTCAATCCCCACTACCAAAAAAAAAAAAAGAATATATTTCTCAAAGCAATAAAGAATTGCAGAAGACAGAGAAAATGTAAGATCTGTATTTAATCTGATTTTAATAAAAGTTATATAACACAGGTGAGATTCCTGGAGCTTATTCAACACAGGTAAAGAATGATAAACTGCAAAAAAAGTTAGTGAATGACAACCCAGATGCTCTAGTCAATGGCATTTGACAAATGATGTTTAAGTGTAAAGACACACATTGTAGCAAAGACAAGGGTGAGTATGGAAAGTTCTGGACACAGTAGTGGTACGGGGGCTTTTCCATTCATACAAACATGATACCTTAACTTTATTGTGTGCTACGGTTAACATAGTTTATATGCAGAAAGGAAAGCAATTTCTTTTTCTGCTTCTGTCTTTGCTTATCCATATGATCCTGACTGACTTAGAAACTGCTTCAGAGATGACGGGCATTAAGTTATGGCTCGTAGGTGTAACTGAGCTGTTTCACCTGAGTATTTCTTAAGCCACACCTATAAATTCACAAATGGAATTAGAATGACTGAGATTGTCCTTATTGTGTGTAGAGATGCAGGAGAGAGTTTGTTAAGGATGACTGAGGGGAATTCTGGCTGCAATGTCTCTTTTTAGGCATCTCATGAGTAGTCCCTCAGCACCCCGGGAAAAAAAATACATTCCAGATGCCCTGATCACCCTCATACCCCACATCTCAGCAGGAGGCAATATTTAAAATTGTTATGTGAACAAACAAAATACCTTGGAACATATTCTTTGTCTTGGAGCTAGAGCACTTTGTTTTAGATATATAAAATTCCAAACATAAGCTCTTAAACACAAGCAATGCAACAGATACTAAGTAAAGATGATAATTTTTGTGATTTATTGACCCACCATATAGATTATCTTTTTTTTTTCTTTTTTTTATGGTACTGGGGGTTGAACCCAGGGGAATTCTGACTCCAAGCTACACCCCAAACGTTGTTTTTTATTTGGAAACAGGGTCTTTCTAAGTTGCTGAGGATCTCACTAAGTTGATGAGGCTGGCCTTGAACCTGTAATCCCAATCCCAGCTAAAATCAGGACTTATCTTGTTGACAAAGAAAGGGAGAATGTATATAGCTAGCAATTACCATTAGTATTTCTTGTGATCTTCTGATAAATAATATAGACAGAATGTTTGACCTAAAGCAGTGTACTTCCACATGGAGACTCACAATGAGTGTCAGATTAGGAAGAATGACTGAGATTTGGAGTAAAGGGAATGGTACTGTATTGGCCTCCTGGCCCTACTCAGTTAGTTCTAGGTGCTGCCAGCTTTATCAGTGGGTATAGCTTTGCCCAGTGCCCCAACCAATCCTGATCAAGAGACGACTAGTGGGGAGTCTTACAGGTCTATGTTCAGGATCGGGTATGTCTTGGGTAATCCAAATCGCAGTCCTACCTTAATACCCAACTTGTTTCTCTAATTCACACATCTCCATTTCTGTTGCACTTTCCCCCTTCTCCTCTTGTTCAAACACACCTTATTATCAAGCCTTCCCAAACAAGACCCAGGGAATGTAGCACACAACTTGTATTCATCCTACTATGCCATGGTCATTTACACTCACCTGCCTTTCATGTTAGGATTCCCCTCTCTACAGGTCCCAAGACAAAGGGAAGTTGGGAGGGTAGTACACTATCTATCTATTTATTTATTCCAAACAGGTGGTTTAGACCTGGTATGTCCCCCAAAGGCTCATGTGTTGAAGACTTGGTTGTCAGTGCAGCAATCTTCAGAGGTGGAGCTTTTGTGACCTGATTGGATGTGTGGACTCTTATTTCAACAATGGTCCAACCCATTGATGGGTTCATAGTTGAGTAGACTATTGGCAGGTGGAGGTGGGGCCTAGTGGGAAGTAGTAGGCATCTCAGTCATCATTCTCACCACTGGGATCCAAATACCTGACATATACAACTTAGAGGAGGAAAGATTTATTGGGGCTCACGGTTTCAGAGGTTTTGGTGTATAGGGTCAGCTCTGAAGGATAAATGGTGGCTGTGGCTGGGTGTGTGGAGAGACACTGCCCTCGCATTATGGAGGTCGGGAGCAGAGAGAGCAAGGAAGGGGGCGAGGGACATATATAGTCCCCAAGGCCACACCCTCAGGGACTCACCACCGAACATGGCCGCCTCCAGAGTCTGAGGTCCAAGGGACATTTCACTTTCAAACCATAACAATAGTTCACTGCGGGCATGCCCTAGGAGGTTCTTTCTTGTCTCTAGCCCTTTTCTTGCTCTCTCTGATTGCTGGCCACTGTGAACTCGGCAGCCCTGTCGCACGTTGTGCCTCCCGCCATGATGTTCCCATCATCACAAGCCCACAGCAATGGAGCCAAGTGACTCTGGACTGCAACCAGGAGCCCAAATAAACCTTTCTTCCTTTAAGATGATTTCCTGAGGTATTTCGTCACAGTGATGGAAAGCTGACTAACACGACACTATGCTGGAAGTGATATACCCAGAATGAAAACCAAGAAAATAAGAACATATATGTGGCAGCAGGACTCTGCAGTAGCAAGTGGTCATACAAAATGCTCCATAAACTCCATACCACAATAAATAAAAAGTGCTACCATACGGGGGAGGGGGAGTGAGTGAAGGTGGGAGGAGGGAGATGCCAGCATCTTTATACTCTCAAATGACTCTGACACTCAGCAGGAACCCAAGAAAGCCACCCCCACAGCAAAGGGAAAAATTATTTATCATCCGGTCAAGCTACTTT
The DNA here is from genome assembly GCA_004027185.1 of Glis glis. Classification (NCBI taxonomy): domain Eukaryota; kingdom Metazoa; phylum Chordata; class Mammalia; order Rodentia; family Gliridae; genus Glis; species Glis glis. The sequence goes on along the minus strand of PVJS01014668.1, from coordinate 15,536 downwards.
CACTGACAACTGAGAAAATTTCCAATTAACCTGTAGTTTGGTCCTCATGGAAGTGTGCAAAGGAGTAACATTTTATAATAGGAGACCAATTAGAACATGACTCAATAATGAAAGCTCACAAGGACTTGGTCCGACAGTGAGACAGGCATATGACTAATCAGTAAGAGAGACTCACAGGATCTTTGTCACACCCATACACAGAAGTTTATAGTTCAGGAAGCTATTACCCTGCTTAGCCTTAAGATCAGATAGTGGCAGAAGCAACACTCAAACCCGAGTATGAAAGCTCCTGGTCTAGCCAGCTGTAGTGATGTCCTTTCTAACATCAGAGGAATCCATTATTATAAAAAGAAAATATCTCTTGTGCAAAGTCATTCATACATCCCTAAAACTGTCTTTATCAAAGAGGACGAGACTTGAGGTGATGAAACAAATTCTTAGTGTCTAGATAATATCAGCCAACTGCTGCATAATGACCATGTTCTGGGGGAGTTTGCAGCATGACAAACAACATAGAACGAACACTTGTTTCTGGCTGCACATTTTGTACTTGTCTTTAGAGGGGATGTTGACTCAGGAGCAACAGCGCAGGAGACTGGCGACCTAAATTGGCTGGGAATGAGGAATATCCTCCGTTAAATGGCTGGCACAGAGAACATGGAGACTTCTTATGAAGCGCCCTTCCTATCTGAGGGAAATAGAAGAGCAGCTACACGAGCAGATGATCCCATTCCAGGGAGACACTGGGAATAATTCGCCTCAGACGCACGAGAGGAGAGCAGGGGTCAACTGGTCAGGACCAGCAACGGGAGTGGGTAGGAACTGGCAGTGGGTGGGGGCCTTGGAGGAGCAGATCGATGTGAAAAGTGCCCTGAGCAGGACTTCAGAGGGCCTGGCTGCCAGTCCCAGTCGGTTGCCAGTTGTCTTTGTTGTGTTACCTTGGACAAGTTACTTCACCTCTCTGGTTGGGTTTCAGTTTCCTCCTCTAAAAAGTGTTGGACCACATCTTTTCTAGCTCCCAAATTCTCTGCTTTCCAGGGATCACCTCAAATGACTACCACAGTGGTCCTCAACCTAAGAGCTCCCCGTTCCCCCAGGACATTTGGTAATATCACAACTGGTTGTCACAACACTGGCCTCTGGTGAATACAGGCCAAGGATGCTATGAAGCATCCTACAGCACGCAGGACAGCCTCCGCACAGCAAAGAGTCTCCCAGCCCCAAACGTCAACAGTAAAGACGTGGAGAAATGCTAACTGAAAAGACAATACAGTAATGAATTCATTCCACGCAGTTGCTGTTACGTTGCTCAATCTTCTGGTTTTTACAGAGAATCTGAAAATTTGGATTTTTATGTAAAAGATTCCAAATTTAAAATATATCAACACATCAAGGTGTGTTTTCTTTTTAATAAAAGACTCCAGGGACCAAATAAAACAGAGTTTCAGGACAAGTCCTGTCTGCAGCCTGTCAGTTTGTGAAATCTAATTTAGCCACATACTGTCTAAGGAATTAGTAGAGTTTAGTTGAAAGCGTGGATTTCTTTACCTGTGTCTGGCTATCTAAGTCAGAGCTAAGCAGGACAAGGGTTATCCATGTTGTGTTCACACGTGTGTGGTTTAGCGAAAAAAAAAGAAAAAAAAACCACTGAATGAAACATCCAGAGACATTACTGCTTCCCATCTGGGTAACGGTGGGAGAAGAATCATCAAATGTTCTGAGCGACAAGGTCTCCACTGGGTATCCATATCTGCACTATTGCCTTCTTCAGATTGTCACAGAACAGCAATATGTTGGGGCAAGAAGGGACTTGCACCTAATACACAATTATACTCAGAGAATTCTGTGAAGTGGTTTCGCCCATGGGCTCACGGTCAGCTAATGGGCCAGGTGTCCTGACTCCGTGTCCCATGCTTTCTAAAGACGGAAGAGTGCCAGATGTGTGTTCCTGACATAGACTATTCCAGATGTGGCCCACCAGCAGTTGGTCTTCCAGATGTGCCTGAGTAGCACCAGATGTGATCTGAGAATTAAATGAGAAGGCATGTGAAAGTGCTCGAAGCCTGCAAATGGTTACCCTGTCTCCCAAATGTGAGGTTGGTATTAGTATTAATTTGTCTCTGATGTACGACCACAGGCAGCTCTCTGGCCAGCAGCGGGGTGAGTGCCTGATATTGGTGACAAGGAGCCCAAGCCAGAGAGTGTGGCTGGCTCTGCATGGACACTCTACTCCTAGGAAAAGCAGATCGGCAACATTGCCGTGGCTGCTGAAAGGCAGAGTTGTCAGTGCCAAAAGGACAGAAAGTGGGGTTGCTATTCTTTTTTTTTTTTGTATAATCTCATATATACACATTGTTCATGAGAGTAATTCCATAGATTCACTTCTTTCTTACCCTTACCCTTCCCTTGTACCCCTTCCCTTGCCCCACTGAGGCTATTCTTTATTAACAGGAAGTGACGGCGTTAAACGATGCAGCTCCAGGGCTAACCTCCATTACAGACTTCGAACCTCAACATTCCCATGGTTTCAGCACCTCCTGTGCTTTCTACCCAAGGCTCTTCTCTCCTCTCCTCCTGCTGGGGGCCTTGCCCGTTCCCTCCGCTCATCTAAGGGCCTCCATCTCTCGTGACAGGGCAGAGGCTCTCTTTGAGACTTTGCTGGATGAAGGGGGTGCTCATGTCCACAATTCTGCCACACGGCACCTTCCTGCCTCAGGCTGGGTCAGGGTCCCTCGTCCGCTACCATGAAGGTGAAGCTGGCTCCCCTAGGAGCTCTAAGTTCTTACAGTCAGTGCGTACTTCGTTTAGTCTGTTCTTTGTGGTTGCAGTGGAGAGGACTGAGTTTTGGCATCAACTTTCAGGGGTTTTTTTTTCTTCCTTAAATACCACGCTCATTTCAAAATAAAAAATAAAAAGGGCTGGGGGTGTAGCTCAGAAGTAGAATGTCCCTGGGTTCATTGAGCAGTACCCCCACACACACACACAATGCAGGTGCGCGCACACACACACACACACACACACACGCACACACCATGCTCATTTGGTGCCGATATTTCTCACACGTCCGTGGTGAACACTGCTACTAGTTGTGCTGTCTGCAACGAGCAGACGGAACATGCTGATGCTGCGGCTGCTGCCGTGCACTGGGCCACACCGGAGGGTTTTACATTTCTTAGTGTAATGATAGAGTTTTCAGTTACTTACAGGATGTAATTATAAATACTTATTTGCAATAGAATCAGCTCAAAGTGCTTATTTTTCCATCAATAGGACACTGCACTGTTTGGAGTGCATGCACCACCCTTTCCTTGAAGCCAGCTGAAATCTTAGCTCCATATTAAGCTTACATGCCGACGTCTTTCTCCTCTACTGTTCCTCAGTTCTGTGTCTGCACCACTCCCTGGGGCCCTTAGCCCCCTCTGCTATAGTTTCTATCCTTCTATGTGTGATTACTAGCTTCCTGAAGGAAGATTCACCCATCCTTTCTTCTTCTACCTCACATAAATTACTAACCTTGCAAAACAATTAACATTTCTCATATTTTTCAAATCCCCGTTGAGTAGCCTAGGGTCCTCTAAAATTACTAGCTGCCTATTAAGTGTTCACAGTTGGAGTCTATGAGGGTCAGGGGCCTAATGTATAGTATCTCATTTCCCTGTTATAGCACCCAAACTCTTTTTGGGGGGGGCGGGGGTCTGGAGATTGAACCTAGGGGAATTAATTCTACCTTTGAGCTACACCACCAGCCCTTTTTATTTTTTATTTTTATTTTTTGCGGTACTGGGGATTGAACCTCGGAGGTATTCTACCTCTGAGCTACACTCCCAGCCCTATTTTTTATTCCTTATTTTGAAACAGGGTCTCATGAAGTTGCCAAGGCTGACCTGGTCGAATCTGTGATGCTACTGTCTCAGCCTCCCAAGTACTGGGATTACAGGCGTGTGCTACCACACCCAGTGCTGCTTTTTAAAATAAGACTCAAAGTAGAAGACCTAAAGGCTGACTTACTAAAGAGGAAGTTGGGAGATACAGCTCAGCATGTGCTGAACAGCATGGTGGTTCTGCTGGAGCAGGGGCAGCCTCCCAGAGGCAGGAGGAACCTGCCCCCAAGGAATAATGGAGAATGAGTTACCACATTGACAGCTACTAATCTCAATCATATTCATCTCAAAATGGCCAATCTGAAGGTTAGCCTAGATGTGCTGAGGAAGAGTGGGTAAAGGGGCAGAGAGAAGCCAAGGGTTACACTTGTAAGTTCCGGCAATTTGGAAAGCTACATGAGAAGCGGGGAAGAATTGTTCCCTTTTAACGATCATTTTTAAATGATGGTAACATGAAATTTTGAACACACTACTCTCAAACATTGCCAAAAATCCCAACGTAACCTTTGGAATGTACCTATCCCCCTGAAACAACAAAAGCAGAGTGATTGATTTTATAACACCATAAAATGCTCATGTTACAAAGGATTAATACATGAATACTTCGTAATCTATTAACTGGGCTAAACCATCTATTCACTTATGGCTGCATAAGCAGGATCTACCTACAATTCACCCTCATGTCTCCAGAAACTGCAGAGCCCAAGGTGGAGAAACAGCTTAGTTAGGAAGCTTGTCTACCCACGTGGACTGGCGAGAAGGAGTTGGACCGATTCAAGGAAATAAATTCAAAGCCGTTCCCAGGATTTTTTGAGGCTCAGCAGCATTTTAAAGTTTATAGCTTAGTACTTTCTTATCCTTAATAGTTCCAAGAATAAACATAGATTTTGGAAAATGTAATGCTGGGAGGATGAGTCCTGAAATGATAGCCCTTGTGCATAAAGAGTGAAATTTCCCATAAAGTTGGTGTTGATTTCAAAGGATGGAGGAATAAAGAAGGATATTATGTCTTGCAGAGATAGAACTGGGGACAAGAAACAAGGTTAGGAATGGGGGTGACTACAGGGGAAGGCTTGATCTGGGGATTTTTTAATTTATTTTTACTATAGAAATATTAAATGCAGAATCAATTCCCCCCACCCCCACAATAGATCATGATTCTCTTTCGTTTCTCCTAGTTTTTTTTTTTTTTTTTTTTGCGGTACTGGGGATTGAACCCAGGGGTGTTCTACCTCCGTGCTACGCCCCCGGCCCTATTTTCTATACTTTATTTTGAAACCGGGTCTCACGAAGTTGCGGAGGGCCTCACTAAGTAGAGAGAGAGAGAGAGACAGGGAGAGAGAGAGATAGAGCTGAGGCTGGCCGCGAACCCGGATCTTCCAGTCTCCGCCTCCCAAAGTACTGGGATTACAAGCGTGCGCCACCATGCCCGGCTTTCTCCTAGTGTTTAACAGTAGCCGATTTTATAACATTGTGAGATTGCAGTACAGAGGGTAAGGACAGAGCTATTAATGAACGTGAGGCCCATCCACCTTCAGCCATGACCTAGCTCTCTGATCACCTCCTGTGCTACTCAATTCTGCTGTGAGGAGGTGGCCGTGCCGCTTAAGGGGATCAGGGGGGACCATACGTCTCAGGTGAGTGGCAGCCAGCGAGGACTCAGAAACAAAGATGAACTAAGCCATCTCTTCCTCCTCAGTGCGCCACGGGAAGATGACTCTTAATGGGAAGAAAAATCTGACCCTTGGATTATTTGTGGACAAGGCACAATTGCCTTAAGAATACAACTATCTATTTCCTTTGTACACCACAGAAGGAATCTTTCCGTTACATCTGTGCATTTCTTACATGGAAACATAGACACTGGCTTTCTTCAAGCAAGGGATTCTCCCTGATTCTTTACTTACAACACATGCAGGGCAGCTTCCTTTCCCTAATTTCTGTTTATATGAATAATCTGCAGAGTTGCGCAACACACAGATGACATGTAGACATCAGAATTATGACTTTTACGTAGACCACATTGGGTTTTGCCTGTAAATTGCCTCCAAATGGCATGGGAAGGACTATTGCTTTATACTGTTTTCAACCAGTAAGAGCTACCTGAAAGCATTTACACCAATATTCAGTACAGCCCGTTCCTGTGACCCCTGCACTGTGCCGCTAAGACAGGCTGGGGAGTTACCGTTTCTTCCTAAGGAACATTCCCGCTGGGGTATAAGAATTTACAATGCTGGTGCGGAAAAGGTAGAGGAATAAAATACAAAAAGAAATCTGGAGCATCCTAAAAGTCACTGCAATTAAAACACAGCAGTTTGTAATTATTCTAAAGAAAAACAACTGGTCAGGAAGGCAGGAAAATACAAATGTGGTTACCCAAGCCCTGCTACATTAATTCAAATTGACTCAGGCAAATACAAAATCTTCAGATGCACTGAAAACTAGTTGGAAGGCTTAAAACAAAAGAAAATGCAATATAACGGGCTGGAAAAAAAAACTGGGTTTGGAGTCGCTAGAATATGGTTGGTTCTGCCGTTGACTAACCGATTGACCTTTGGCAATTCATGGAACTTCTCTGTGACTCAAATGTTTAAACATCAAAACAGGATTCTATTACTTAACCTTGGGTTAAAAGAATGTGTGTAAAGGTTATTTTCTATTTTCAAATGCTGTTCTCTTCCACACCCCTTTACTGGCGTCTGCTTCTCTTCTCTCTACAGTGATTGACAACACCACTCCTTACTTCGTCACCAGGCACCTGTTTCATTTTCTTTTTGATATTTAAATTATTCCTTAGCATATGTCTCCTAGTTCATAAATTTTGCTTTTTTATGTTTCCTAAAGCCAGTATTCAACATCATATTTCATTTTATTTTTGAACTATAATATAGGTAGTTTATTTGGGCAATTTTTCCCTTAAACTTTTTTTACTCATCTTTATTTTAAAAAAATTAAAAATTATTTTATTTTGAATTAACAAAATAATACTTGTATATATTATGTATTTACAGGGCATAATGTGATGTTCTGATATAGGTTTTCATTATGGAATGATTAAATTAAGCTAATTAACATCCTGAGCATTTTTTTTTTTGTGTTAAAAACATTTAAAATCTACCCTTTCAGTAATTTGGAAATATATAATGCATTATTGTTTGTTATAGTCACCAGTGTGTGCAATAAACTACAAAAGCTTATTCTGCCTAACTGAAATTTTGTACCCTTTGATCAACATCTCCCCTTTTCTCTCCCTGCCCCCTGGCCTCTGGTAATTACCCTCCTATTTTCAACTTCTTCAATATAACATTTTAAAATTAATCCATCAGTATACTTGTGATCAGTGTTTCTTCAAATTATGCTTCAAGGATAAAAAAATTTTTTTTCATCTCATTACTCTTTTTCTGTTATTATTGCATCTTCTTGACTTCCTTCCACTATTAGCTAAACTAAATTCACCATTCAGATTCTTAATATAGATGAAGCGGTCAAATTTAGAGGGGCTTGTTTTAGTATTCTTTTGATAAAATCAGAGTCACTTCTGTGATGGCTGAGAGATATTCCCCCCATTGTTTTGGAATAAGGTTTATACTTATGTTCCAGCAGAAGTTCTCAAACCTCACTGTATAATTAGAATCATCTGGAAAATAAGTTAAAAATGAAATTTTTCTGAAGCCTTATTCAAAAGTTTCTGATTTGGAAGTTAGGGTAGGAGACCAGGTATCTGCATTTTTTTTTTTTTTTTGCGGTACCGGGGATTGAACCCAGGGGCGTTTTACCTCCGAGCTACACCCCCAGCCTTATTTTTTTTTATCCTTTATTTTGAAACCGGGTCTCACGAAGTTGCGGAGGGCCTCACTAAGTAGCTGAGGCTGGCCGCGAACCTGGATCCTCTGGTCTCAGCCTCCCAAGTACTGGGATTACAAGTGTGCGCTACCGCGCCGGCGGTATCTGCATTTTTAACAAGTACCCCAGTCATTCTGATGCAAGTGGTCCCTAGTTTACACTCCCAGAAACAATTGCAGAGAGTATCTAGTAATTCCGCAAGCCATCTGGAGTTCTGAATTCCTCGTTATTTAGAAAGGAGTATTTCATAAAAAGGAACATCAGCAAAAGGATTTTATATTAAAAAATGTAATGCTATATGGGGAGCACAGACTTGAATTTGGATAGTAGTTTGTTCATTTGATATGTGTCTTAGGAAAGTTAATTAGTCTTACTTTCCTAAGTAATGTAATACCAGCCACTACAAGGAAGTATTTTAGGGTTGAAGGAGATAATACTTGCTAAAAGAAATGAACAAACAAAACTTAATCATTAAGGTAGAATAGAAACAATAATTACTTCTGTAGTACTGATAATTTTAGAAACTAGGTTTTCTGTTTGTTTTTGTGGCACTGGGGACTGAACCCAGGGGCATTCTACCTACAAGCTACACCTCCAGCCCTTTTTATTTTTGTTTTGAAACAGGGACTTGTTAGGTTGCTGAGAGTCTCACTACATTGTTGAGGCTGTCCTCAAATCTGCAATCCTCCTGTCTCAGCTTCCCAAGTACTGAGATTACAGGCATATGCTAGCATGCCTGGCAAAACTATGTTATTCAACTAAATGAAGAAAAGTCCAGATTCCATAAATTCCTTTTCCATAAAAAAATGCTTCACCTACGTGCAGTATGAAGGTTGCGCTTGTCAACATCCAGTGGTTATACCTGGGCCAGAAGTAGGCTAAGGTGCAACCCCAAAACAGCACAGGCAGTTGAAAAGCAGTTATCTGGAATTAACAGTAATTCAATAAAATGTATATTTGATTTAGTACAAAGCATTTCTAAGTGTAAATAAAATGCAATAGCAAAAAAAAAGTTATTGCACCAATTCATTTCATACAATCCCTAACCATTCCTCAAAAGAAAACAAAAAGAAAATTACTTGTGAAAAACTGGCTACTAATGAATTACGTGATTTTTTTCTAGAGTCTGGGAACCATTTTTTTAATCCTGTTTAAGATAGTGTCTAGTAGACTACAATTATATTGACTACAAATTTATTATCTGGATTTTGAAATTTAGTGAGAAGCACACTGAAGTGCCTTATATCTTTCTTTTTTTTTGCGATACTGGGGATTGAACCCAGGGGCATTCTACCTCCAAGCTACACCCCCAGCCCTATTTTTTTATTCTTTATTTTGAAACTGGGTCTCACTAAGTTGCGGAGGGCCTCACTAATTAGCTGAGGCTAGCCGTGAACCCGGATTCGCTGGTCACAGCCTACCAAGTACTGGGATTAGAAGCGTGCGCCACCACGCCCGGCAATATATCTTTCTCTTTCTCCCCCACTTTTTCAAAGATGTATATTCATATGATGATAACATTTACACAGACTGAATGTGCAACAATGTACAGGACACTCACTTGATGTGTGTGTGTGCATATGTGAGTTTGTATGTATATGCACATGTAAACCATTTTCGAATTAAGAAAATTTTTGGTGAGAGCAAAAGTCTTAAGAAGAAATCTTTAGATGGACAAAGAAGGCGACCTAACTGAGGGAGCTGGGAGGGGGGTGGAGGGAAACACACTATAGCACATGATGTACATACACAAACCTCTAAGACTCAATCACTATCCGGAGCATGAAAGGGAGGGAAGGGGGAGGGAATAGGGTGGGATTGGAGGGAGGGCTAAATGTGCAATGTGTGCATGTATGATGTTCATACCCTGACATATATCAAAATGTATAATTACAATGCACCAATAAATGAACATAAAAAAATTCCAATAGAGAATAGCTCAACATAACCTTGGGGGTTATTTTCTAGCAGGGTGAACGCAAAGGAACATATCCTCATCACCTTGGTATTTCTTGTGTCTCAGGTAGTGACTACAAATGTAGACACTGAACAAATAATGTTGTTCATGTTGGTGAGATTTTTTTACCTAAAAGATTTTTACCTAAAAGATTTTCTACCTAAAAGATTTAGGTAGGTTTCAGTGAGATTCTGAAGGAAGCGATAATTTATTTATTTATTTTAATTTTTTAATTTTTTTATTTTTTGCAGTTATCAGGGATTGAGCCCAGGGGCGTTCTACCTCCGAGCTACACCCCCGGCCCTATTTTTTATACTTTATTTTGAAACCAGGTCTCACGAAGTTGCAGAGGGCCTAAGTAGCTGAGGCTGGCCGCGAACCTGGATCCTCCGGTCTCAGCTTCCCAAGTACTGGGATTACAAGTGTGCGCCACCACGCCTGGCCGGGAAGCGATAATTTAGAGGCCAGATTTTCTCCTGAGTTTTGCTTTATCTTATTTAGACAGATCATGTTATGCTACAATAATGGAAAACTCCCAGACGTCCCTCAGAAACTTAACACAAAAAGGGTTTGTTTATCATTCAATTAAAACCTTTTGTGGATATAGGAGACCCTCCAAATCATCTGTCCTCTACGTGGCAGTTCGCTGATGCTCTTTTGATCTTGTGTCTCTACAACCTCAACATAAGGTCTCTCTCTTCTACTATCGCCCAGAAGAAGGGAAGAGCTTTGGGCTGGAGGGTCTGGGAGCAGTGGTGAATTATCTGGGGTATGGACATGATCTACATCACTTCTGCTCATAGCTCATAAGTACTAGTAGCACTAATTGTTATGGTATAGAGAAATGGAATCCATCCTATATCTCAGAAGCAGAGAACTAGAAAGAATAAGACCGGAAAACTTCTACTGTGCTACTTGAAACGGTCTCAAAGGAGATGCGTAAGAATGTAATATACTTCTTATAAGACGGAGAAATCATGAAAATTTGATATATTACTTAATCATAAATGTAATGAACAGATCTTAGATGCTGGTTAGAAAGGGGAATTCTGTGGTTTAAATATATTTTTAAGCCTAACTAAAGTTAACTTTAAAATCAATTTGAATTTATTTTTGAAATAACTTTTAAATATCATGTATTTTATATTTTAAAGTAATCTATCTTTTCTTTGTCATTATGGTTGGATAAGGAATTCCAAAGAATAGAATTCCAAATAATAGATGACGGCAGACCCACCCAATTGAAAACTAATTAAAATGTATGATTATTGTATTATTATGAGGCAAATCTTCATTCTGCCATTAAATATACAGTATTCAATCACTGGGAACTTGATTAAAACTCCTTTGTTTGACCATTTATATTTTTTCTTATGGAATTCTTAGAAAATATTATAATGTACTATAATGATAATTTAAATTCATGCTAGGCCAAAACTTAAAGTATTACCCACTATAGTTTCTAGTCATCCCAAGATATACAGAAAAGAGTTGTCAGAATTGAGTCAAATTTCTGAGGGTTCTTCACCATAGCTTTTCTCTTGGTCTTTTTCAACATTGGGTCCTGAATGGTTTAAAAAATTGACCAGTCCCAAACCTGACATGCAAAACTGACACAAAGAATTTAGAACTAGTTCACATAGTTTACCATATCTAGTTTCCTCTTCAGTCATAGAGGTGTGATTAATCTTACTGGGCCAATCATTGGAATTGGCTAGAATTCCTCGGACAAGAAGAAAACATTGTATGAATTTATAAGAAATAGAAGCCAAGCTTAATTTTAAACTTTGTGTAAAAGAGTCTTTAATCATATAATTAATCTTGTTTGGATGTCATACAGGATAGGTTGAAATACCATCTGTGATTGAAGACTCAAATGCAGTACTTTTGGGATGTGCTGAACTAGGTAAAAGTCTGAAATTCCCTGCAGACCTAGGATTTGATGTGTAGACAGAACGTGCAATTTTGCGATGTGCCGAGCCAGAAGAGGATTTAATATTACATTCAGAACTGTACTCAAATTGTCAAAAAATGTTCAATAAAATAACATTGCAAATCACACTCAGTTAAACTAGCTGGCAAAGGTAGCATGACAAAATTGAGAAATCAAGCCAATGGGACATAGTGGTATTTGCATGTTTTCAGGGCTTGCGCCCTGGGTGGCTTGCTATTTACAAGACAGCCAGTTTCCACCCTTCCCCTCCGCTTCACGTTTGAGACCAGGCCAAATCCCCAATCTGACTTCATTTGACTGTGGTCTAGTTCAGATTAGTTTTTGTCACCACTCTGCACAGCAGACAGGAATTTAGCAGACTGGGGAAGGAGGACAAGACGGAGGAGGAGGAAGAGAGAAGGGACTAAGTCTACTGAAGGTAAACAGACTGTGATCTGCGCCCTGAGAAAACATCGCCATGAAGCCTGAAGATGATACAGGGCCGGTGCTCACAGCGCAGCATGATCGATAACCATCAGAGGAAAGGGTATCTGAGCATGTTCAACATAGTTGCTGACACCAGATGGAAAATATAAAAGGTTTTGCAGTAAAGCATTATTATTATGTGCCCTCTCTAAAAATATTTAACAGAATTCTAAGCTTCTTCCTTAGGAGCTAATGGGACATCTGGCTGAAAGATGACAGATCATAAATGCTCTTCAACTAAATTGGTTTCACAGAAGAGAAAACTATCAATCAGAATAAATGAATCAATATTAAAAGAACATTTTAAAAGCCAAACAATAACATTCCATCGATATTGAAAATATTAACAAAAATGATGAAAAATTTAAAAGTAAAGATGATGTGTACAGCATTATTTATTTATGAATATAGGACACAAACTCCCATCTATGGGTTTGAAACTGCTTAATTTCCCTAGATGCATTAACATTTAAACACCTTATGAAGTAAATTCTAGTGTCTTCTTTCTAAAACTGAGGAAACTGAGGTACTGAGGAGGTTGAATAGTAAGCTGGCAAATGGCAGATCTGAACCCAAGCAGCTCCATCCTGCATAAACTGTGATGAATTATGAAAGATAAGAACACACAACTCTTAAGTTTTGCAATGGAACAGTACTCATTCCTCTATTTCCAAATTACTTAATATGTAATGTGATTTCTGATATCACTGATGGGCTATATCAATACCAACTAATAGGCAAAATATGAACAAAGAAGCTCATGGTTTTTAGCCCCGTACAGTGTTCTGTGACTAAATAAAATTTAGAACAGAGTGAAATTACTTTATTCGATCCTTCCTGTTTTCTTTGAAAATGTAAGGTTACAATGCTTACCGTGCCACCAGGTTATTGACTTGGAATGATTTATTTCTCGTAGGAAATGGGCTTGGAAGAATATTAGTCTGCTAGAAGACACTTCATTGTTACATTCTATTAGGTAATACTGCAATAGTTGATTTCTTGACTTTATATTCTAGCCAGGCTTTCTCCTCATTTAGATAATTATAACTCCATGTTAAATTGCCGTATTGAAATAGTATTGATTTGTTTGAGCCGTGGGACATAAATCTTTTCCACCAGGTAAACAGTATCAATTAAATGGAATTTGGCTTAGAAGGGTAATGATTTTCCCATAACTGTGCCCCATCAGCGTCTACCCCACAAGCCACAGAGCTTAGCGTACACTCTGGCGATACACCATGCAGCATGGTCCAGCTGCCAAGTGGCTGTGCCTGGAGCTTTGGATGAGAAGATCACTGGCATCCTTTGGTGCGAGATAGTATTACAAAAGTTAACCCAAACAGAATGGTGGCTATGTTAAAGAAAACAGGTAAATGGGGCTGGCGAGAGGCAACATCTGCCATTCTGAAAAACACAGGCTTTGGCATCAGACTTGGGTCAGAACCTAGTTTCATGCCTTATTAGCAGTGATCACTGGTAACCTTGAAGCCTTAGCTTTCTCCTCTTTATCTTTAAAAGGAGATACGTAACTCACAGAACTGTTCAAAGCATTAAATAACATTTGTAATACGTCTAGCAAACACCTGACATATAATAGGTGCTCTCTCTCTCTACCACACACATGCACACGCACATACACACACACATGCAAACACACACATTTTAATGAAAGCTACTTCTCAACAAATTAAATTACTGGGAGAGGGTATAAGTAAAATAGTTTTGACGACTCATAACTATTTGGACATTATTTTCTATTTACTGCAAATCGACTTTGGAAGCCTAAATCCTTATATGGGGTTATTCAATCTGTTTAGTTTTTGAAACTAAGGTGATATTGATTCTGCAGGCCATTCTCAAAAGCAAACCAAGGCTGAATTCATAAAATTTCCTTGAATTTAGAGATCAGTTTCTGATGATCAGAGAAATCCCTTTTTGCTGTTACTAAACTAGAAATGTTCTTAGCTCCGAGTTATCCCCAAGAAAAGTCTTTCAATAGGTCTTTTTTATTCTTTACTCATGCTAAAATTAAACGATGTATCAACAGCATTGGTATCGGCCTTTTGCTACAGAGGTATAGTTTCCTGAATTGTTTCACCTGCATCTGTACTCGTGACATGCCTCGTCTGCTCACCAAGCTTAAGAGGGGTAGGAGGAAACAAATTTGACTATTTTAAAGATTAGGGGAAATAACCTTGCATTGCTCCTTTCCTGACAAGGAAATATCTAGATTCACACTCTCCAATATGGGGGCCACTAGTCATAGGTGGCTATAGAAATTTAAATCTAACTAAAATAAGTTAGTGTTCTCAGCCATACTAGCCCCATTCTGCATGCCATATGGCTAGGTGCTACCAAACTGGAGTTTCCATCATCTCAGAAAGAGTCTATCAGGCAACATTGATAAATGATGCACAGTGAAAATACACGATTAAATATTTTTTCCTCATTGAGCATTCTAAGATCCTCTATTCTCTAAAAGAAAGAAGTATGCAAAAATACTTACAGTACAAAATGTAAGACTGAAGACCATCTCATAACCTTCATCTCACCCCTTGTTTTGATTCACTTAAATTCTATCACAGGAACAGAATGGCTTGGGCCCTGTGATCCCACATCCACTGGTGAACTGATAAAATTCATCCAGGCCATAGGGAGGCATGGGATGGCCACTTGGCATCTGAGGTCAGGGTTACCTGACACATTCTCTCCCTCAAGCATTTCTATTAGTTAGTTGAATATAATAATTAGAATAGCTATACAGAAAAGGGCAGGCTAGAACTGCTACCTAAGCCAGGTGGTTTTAGGTAATGAAATGGCCCTTTTCTTTCTTTCTGCTCCTATTTGGGATCTGTGATGGTTAAGCTGGGTTGTCAACCTGATTGAACTGAGAGACACCTAGGATTAAGAAACTTCAAGGTATGCTGGTGAGTGAGATGACTGGCATGTGGAACAGCAAATTGAGGGGAAGCCCCACCCTGGATGTGGGCAGCACTGTCCAATAGTCTGGGAGCCCAGATGATAGAGGGTGAAAGGAGGAGAAAGCCCCTGAAGGTAAACTCAGTTTTACCTGAGCAGGTACATCTATTGCTGCTGCTCTCACCTGAGACGGGACTCCAGCTCCTTCGCTCTTCCAACGTGGGCTCTCAACGATTCTCCAGGGAGTTTCCAACCTTTCCTGTTTTGAACAGGGGCTACATCATTGATCCTTTGTGTTCTGAGACTCCAGTTTCTTGGCCTGGGCAGCTCTGGTTACCCCGGCTCTCCAGTATGCAGTCTGCCACTTTGCAACCACATGGCTTCTGAGCATATAAAGCCAATTTCATAAATCCCCTTTGTATTTTTTTTTTTTTTTTTGCGGTACCGGGGATTGAACGCGGGGCGTTCTACCTCCGCGCTATACCCCCGGCCCTATTTTTTTATACTTTATTTTGAA
>PVJS01014667.1:6172-40117 GCA_004027185.1 Glis glis | reverse complement strand
AAAAAAAAAAAAAAAAAAAAAAAAAAAAAAAAAGGAGAGCTGGGCATGGTGGTGCATGCTTGTAATCCCAGTACTTGGGAGGCTGAGACAGGAGGATCGCAGGTTCGAAGCCAGCCTCAGCAAGTTAGTGAGGCTCTCAACAACTTAGCAAGACCCTGTTTCCAAATAAAAAATAGGTATGGAGATATAACCCAAAGGTAGAAGGCCCCTGAGTTCCATCCCCAGTTCCACAAAAATGGGGGTGCTGAGGGTGTAGCTTGGAGGTAGAATGCCCCCGGGGTTCAATCTTTTGTATCACAAAAAAGAAAAAGAAAAAAGAAAGAAAGAAACAGGGTCTCACTAAGTTATTGAGGATCTTGCTAAGTTGCTGAGGCTGGTCTTGACCTGAGATCCTCCTGTTTCAGCCTTCCAAGTACTGGGATTACAGGAGTGTGCCACCACACCTGGCTAGGATTTACTCCTTTCAAATGCCCAGAGGTCCAGGATGGACACCTTGTCCTCTGGAGAAGGGGACCGAGAGCAGAAAACCAATGAAATGAAGGTGGAATTGGACTACGAAAAGCCCTGAGGAGAGTCTGTGCCCAGTCAGGCGAGACAGGATGGTACGTCCCTGCCCTCACCACCTGCTCCAGTGAACCCTGGTCTGCAGCAGACTGGCAGACCTGTGCCATTGCTGCCCCTGTCCTTCCTGGCGCCCCACAGCAATGTCCCTCCTCTCCCCACTCCTGCTCCCGATCCTCCTTCTATCCAGGAGAAAGTGCTTGGCTTACAATCTATGCCTAACTGCCCTTGAGGTCCTGCCCCCAGAGGGGGAACTGTGTCTGGCAGTATTTGGTGGTCAAGCTGGTGGCTAACGTGTGTGTGTGTGTGTGTGTGTGTGTGTGTGTGTGAGAGAGAGAGAGAGAGAGAGAGAGAGAGACTGGGGATTGAACCCAGGGACATTCTACCTACAAGCAACACCCCCAGTCCTTTATATTTTTGTTTTGAAACAGGGTCTCCATTGATCCTACCTTATTAGGATCAAAGTCTCACTGTATTACTGAGGCTGTCCTCAAATCTGTGATCCTCCTATCTCAGCCTCCCAAGTACTGGGATTACAGGCATGCACCACCAAGCCCGGCTAACCTGTACCTTTAAGCTATAGGTTCAGGAAACCCTGTTCAGGGCATTTAGGTAAGTGCAAGAACTCAAGCAGATGGTCCATTGGATTTAGTGTTGGAAATGGGAATTTAAGCAGCAGCCCAATATATAAGAGGCAACTTGAAAACTGGAGGACACCAGCATAGACTACTGGTGTGGAGGCAGGTGAGGCAATGCGGAGAGGTGACCGCTCCCTGAGCCACACAGCTGAGGGAGACCAAGCAAGGGGCGTGCCCAGAACTAGGACACTGGATGACAAGCTAGGCACCACCCAAGACGCCTTCGGGCAAATAGCAAAGACCCAGAGAAACTGGTCAGGGCTTTCAGGGCAGCCCCTCCTCTCTGGGGGTGGTCTCGTCGTGCCGGGAGTGGGGCTCACCTCGGAAGCAGTATACATTGAAGCGGCTGTGCTTGTTGGGGAAGCCCGTCTGGTTAGGGAAGAGGAAGAGGGTCTTGACGCCAGGCAGGCCCCCACCGCAGCGCTGGCTCGGGGTGACGATGGGGTACCGCACGCTGCCGTCCGCCAGCCAGCCGGGACTGCAGCGGTCCAGGCCGCCATCCCAGGCTGCATACAGTTGGCCCGTGGTGGCAATCTCTGCACCCCGCTCCCGGCAGTATGCCCGCGCCTCCTCCAAGGTCAGTTTGTCTGGAGGGGCTCCTAGGAACAGTTCTCCTGGGTGGGGAAGAGGAAGCTGGGTCAGTGGGCTGTCAGTAGCCTCTTGTACTCTGGGCTCCCGTAGGACCCTGGGTAAGCTCCTCTGGGCCTCAGTCTCCTAGTCTGAGATACCCGGTCAAACTACCCTACCTTATTAGGATCAAAGTCTGAATAGAAATGAGATAGAGATAAAAAAGAAGCTGGCCCAACTTCCTCACTGTGCAAAAAATCATGCACAGTCTCGACAGCAGATGGTGAAGGCTTGTCACTCAAACTCGGTGTGCTGCCAACTGAGGCTTGTTCAGGAGCTGGCCTCTAAGACAGCGTTCCGGGAGGGGGACACTGGTTGTCTCCTTACTCTGCCTGCCTCCTTGCACACGTGCACGAGGGAAGGGAAGGTCTAACGGAGGAGGCACCGAGAGGACCTATGGGCGGCAGTGCTGGCGAAGGGGCTTTTCCCCGGGGAAACCCGCTCTCCCAATCACCATTGAGGTCTTCGGCGTAACAGTAAACATCATAGAGGTCATCCGGGTCCACCACTCCATAGTTTCGGACCCCAGGGAAGCCGTCCATATCTCCAGAGCAGGCCTCTCGTGGCGTCTGGATGGGATACCTGGGGAGGGAGGGAGGGAAGGAGGGAGGGCAGAGGCTGGGTACCTGTGCCTGTTGGTAGTCTGGCTGTCTGCCATCCCAGGTCCTCCCCTGCCCTCCTCAGGCCCATTTCCCCCTGTGTGTCCAGCCCAGTGCGAGGCGACAGGTACCCCTGGCAGAGCCGAAGTAGCCACAGCTCACCGCCATGCCCACCTCACAGTCTGGTCGGACAGCCAGCCGGCGTCGCACTGCTCAAAGCCCCCCAGGTAGGCGGCGTAGAGCTGCTCCGGCGTGGCGATGCGGGCTCCGATGCGCGCACAGGCCTCCTGCGCTCCAGCAAAGGAGAAAGCGTACCGGGCAGAGCCCTCCCGGTAGAGAAAGACGACGCCTGAGGGGCAGAGAGGACTTCTGAGCCCGGTGACCACCCAGCACGCTCACCTTCCCGAAACTCCCCTGTACCCAGTGGGTAAAGACCAAATTGTCCTCGCTCTATAGCTCGAGGGACTTTATTAGACCGTGGGTCGACTTTCCTCCACTCGAAGAGAGAAAAGAGGTAGCCAAAGGCCGGGGTCTCACTCCTTTCCCCGGGGCAGGCGTTCTCCCTCCCATCTGTCCCTCCCTCCAGGAATCTCTCTCTATCCCTGCGCTCTTATTTATTTTTATTTTTATTTATTTACTTATTTTGGTGGTACTGGGGATTGAACCCAGGGGCATTCTACATCCCCAACCCTTTTTACTTTTTTATTTTGAAACAGGGTCTCTTAGCCGGGTGTGGTGGCGCACGCTTGTAATCCCAGTACTTGGGAGGCTGAGACAGGAGGATCTCAGGTTCGAAGCCAGCCTCAGCTACTTAGGCCCTCCGCAACTTAGTGAAACCCTGTTTCAAAATAAAGACCCTGTTTCAAAAAGAAAGAAAGAAAGAAAGAAAAGAAACAGGGTCTCACTATATTTTCCGAGGGTCTTGCTAGGTTGCTGAGACTGGTCTCAAATCTGCGACCCTCCTGTTTCAGCCTCCCCAGTACTGAGATTACAGGCGCTCTCACCTTTGACCTTGACCTCCACAGTGTCACTGCTGTCATCGATGCCGTGCTGGACCTCGCAGCGGTAGATGCCCGAGTCGTTGGGTCGCAGCTCGCTCAGCACCAGGGAGACATCGGTGAGCGACGCAGGGTAGGCAGGCAGCGCCACGCGGAACCGGTAGGCCTCGTTCACCTTGACGCGCAGCCCCCGAGCCACCAGCACCTCTGCCTCGCGGCCCCCGGACAGGAAGGTCCACTTGACCCGCGGAGAGCCCAGCACGGCCCGGCGGCTGGGCGGCGGCCGCAGGTAGTGGACGTGGCACGGGATAGTGAGGTCGCCGCCCAGCACGCCCTGCAGCGGCGCGGCGCCGGCGATCCGCACGTGGAAGGCGCGGTCCTCTGTGGGCAGGCGGGGCGGCTGCACCAGGCGCTTGGACCCACCAGGTGCCCGGCCGTCCCCAAGCCCCACCCCAGTATCCCACGGCTACACCTTGGGCTTCCCAGCTCCGCCCCCAGGGCCCGCCTGCTCTTGCAGGACTAGGGTCCCACGACCCTGTCTCCAGGTCTGCAGCCCCACCCCAAAGGAAACAGCCCCAGGATTCTCAGGCTTCCAGCCCTGTCCTCTTAAGTTTTCCAGTCCCCCAATCTCCTTCAGGGCTTTCCCCAATTCTACCCCTTCCTGCCTCCAGGGCCCCCTCCGTCCTCCAGCCCAGGGACCCTAGCCAGCCCTACCCCCACGAGTTCCCCAC
The DNA here is from genome assembly GCA_004027185.1 of Glis glis. Classification (NCBI taxonomy): domain Eukaryota; kingdom Metazoa; phylum Chordata; class Mammalia; order Rodentia; family Gliridae; genus Glis; species Glis glis. The sequence continues at coordinate 35,963 of PVJS01014667.1, read as the reverse complement.
CTACAGGAGCCCACAACTCATCCCTAATTTCCAAGTGTCCCTTCTCCACAGTCTTCCAGGTCCCATCTTCTCTGAGGCCCCGGTAGGGCAGCTCGTTAGGGCTGGAGGAGAGACCACCCTCTACCATAGGGGAGAGGCAGGAGGGAGGCAGATAGAGGACTCCCAGTGGGGCCGCTTACCTGAGCTGTCCCCTCCCGGGACATCAGCTAAGACTTCAGGGACCTGCATCAGGGCTAGGGTGGCCAGCAGGCCTGCAGGAAGGAGCGGGGCCATGCTGCAGGTGGACAGAAGGACTTGAGGAGAAAAACTGAGGTTAGATTTCAGGGTGGACTTCCCCCAGCTCCCTCCGTACCCACATGTGTCACACATACCCTAGCCCCAGAAGCTTGCTGTCTCTACCTGACCATTAACTTGGTTTCGGATCCCTGTCTCCCTGCCAAGGGATTCCCCCTCAGAGCCAAGCCCTGTGCATCCCCGTCAACTCACTGTGTGACCTAAGCCAAGCTCTTTACTCTCTCAGAGCTCTTGTTTCTTACTTGCAAAAGAACACCCTTAACTACCGCCTCACACGTTGTAATGAGGCTTTGTGTTTGGAGAGTGTTTCTGATTAAAAACAGACAGACAAAAAGAACCCCTGTACAGGGCTGAGGATTTGGCTCAGGGGTAGAGCACTTACCTAGCATGTGTAAGGCTCTGGGTTCAATCCTCAGTACCACCACCACCAACAAAAACAAAACAACAACAACAAAAAAACCCTGTACAAATGCACAGCATAAGGTACACACTAGGAGCTCAGTAAATGCTCATAACATAACATGAGTGCTAGGTACTATTCTACAGTTGGCCTTCTGTATCCATGGGTTCCACATCTGTGCATTCAACTAACTGCAGATAGAAATATTCAGTAAAGCCGGGCGTGGTGGCGCACGCTTGTAATCCCAGTACTTTGGGAGGCAGAGACCAGAGGATCCGGGTTCTCGGCCAGCCTCAGCTCTCTCTCTCTCTCTCTCTCTCTCTCTCTCTCTCTCTCTCTCTCTCTCTCTCTCTCTCTCTCTCTCTCTCTCTACCTAGTGAGGCCCTCTGCAACTTCGTGAGACCTGGTTTCAAAATAAAGTATAAAAAAATAGGACCGGGGGTGTAGCGCGGAGGTAGAACGCCCCTGGTTCCAATCCCCGGTACCACACACACACACACAAAAAGAAATATTCAGTAAAAGCCGAGTGAGGTGCATGCTTGTAATCCCAGTACTTGGGAGGCTGAGACAGGAGGATCGCAGGTTTGAAGTCACCTCAGTGATATAGCGAGGCCCTCAGCAACTTAGCGAGACCCTATTTCAAAATAAAAAATTTAAAAAAGGGGGCTAGGGGTGTGGCTCAGAGGTAGAATGCCTCTGGGTCCAATCCCCAGTACAAAAAAAAGAAAAGAAATATTCAGTAAAAAATTGTCTCTACTGAAATTGTATACACTACTTTTCTTGGTCATTATTCCTTAAACAGTACAGTATAATGTCATAGCATTTATATTGTAATAGGTATTAGAAGAAATCTAGAGATGATTTCAGATATACCGGAGCATGTGCATAGGTTATATGCAAATAGTATGCCACTTTATATAAGAGACCGGAGCATCTGCAGTTTGGGATCAACCAGGGACCCTAGGACCTTCCCCCACAAATACTGAGGGGAATTTGTGCTTGGAATTTCACCTGCCCTACCACAGCCTCCTTCTCTCACAGCAGCCCCCCAACCTTCCCTGCTGTCCCTTCCTCCTTGGCACCACCCCCACCTGGCCTCCTCCAGGAGGGCCTCTTTTTTTTTTGGTACTAGAGATTGAACCCAGGGTCACTCTACCTCTGAGCTATACCCCAGGCCCTTTTTATTTTTGAAACATGGTTTCGCAAGCCGGGCGGGTGTGCTAGTGCACGCCTATAATCCCAGTACTTGGGAGGCTGAGACAGGAGGATCGCAGGTTCGAGGATAGCCTCAGCAAGTAGTAAGACTCTCATCAACCTAGTGAGACCTTGTTTCAATATAAAAGTAAAATAGGGCCGGGCGTGGAGCTCAGAGGTAGAATGCCCCTAGTTTCAATCCCCAGTACCAACAAAAAAAAGAAAAGAAAAAGAAAAAGAAACAGGATCTTGCTAAGTTGCTGAGGCTGACCCCGACACTGTGATCCTCCTGTCTCAGCCTCCCAAGTACTGGGATGACAGGCATGCACCACACAGGGGCTCAGGAGGGCCTCCTGAACCCAGGCAATACACACTCACCCAGCCCATCCCCTCCTCTCCCTCCTCCCACCATGGCTTATAAGGAGACTCTGGTCTCTAAGCCCCAGCACTCCCCTCCTTGGCTGCCCCTCGCTCTGCCTCCAGCCATTCCTTTCTGCCTGGCACCAGCTTTCCCACCGGATCTCCTGGCTCAAACCAGCCCGGACAAAGCCCCTGTCTCTGCCAGTCTGGCCTCCATCCAGCCTCTCCCTTCCCCCTCCCTACCTTTTGTGAAGGCCCCAGGCTGGGAGTGGATGAAGAGGGGTGAGGGTAGATGGGAGGAACCCCCCCACCCCCACCCCCACCCCCACCCCCACCCCTGGCCATCAGAGCTCCAGAACCCAGAGTACTCTTCTAAATATCTCAAAGCGCCAGGCGTGGTGGCTCATGCTTGTAATCACAGTACTTGGGAGGCGGAGACTGGAGGATCCAGGTTCGCGCGGCCAGCCTCAGCTACTAAGTGAGGCCCTCTGCAACTTCGTGAGACCCAGTTTCAAAATAAAGTATAAAAATAGGGCCAGGGGTGTAGCTCAGAGGTAAAATGTCCCTGGGTTCAATTCCCGGTACCACACACAAAAAAAAAATATCTCAAAGCACTTGTACTCATGCAAAGGAGACTAACACCCAGAGAGGAACCGGCAGACCCCAGGTCCCCAGCGGCGCCAAGCCAGGCACCAGGCCAATGTGTCCTCGGGAGGAAGGCTGCAAAGCCAGTGTCCAACATCATCTTTAAGCATCAGGCTAGACTTAGAAGACTATGGGAGGCAGCCGAGGTGGTGTATGCCTATCATCCCAGTACTTGGGAAGCTGAGACAGGAGAATCGCAAGTTCAAGGCTAGCCTCAGCAACTTAGTGAGACTCTGTTTCAAAATAAAAAAAATAATCCGGGTGTGGTGGCACACGCCTATAATCCCAGTATTTGAAAGGAGGCTGAGACAGGAGGATCGCAGTTTCAAGACCAGTCTCAGCAATTTTGTGAGACTTTCGGCAATCTAGCAAGATCCTGTTTCAAAATTAAAAAAAATAAAATAAAATAGGGCTGGGAGCTGGGAGTGGTGGCACACGCTCGTAATCCCAGTACTTGGGAGGCTGAGACAGGAGGATCTGGGTTCGGAGCCAGCCTCAGCTACTTAGTGAGACCTTGTTTCAAAATAAAGAATAAAAATTAGGGTAGCTCAGAGGTAGAATGCCCCTGGGTTCAATCCCCAGTACCAAAAAAAGAATATGGGGATTCAAGTCTGCCATGGAAGAGGCCTATGATGCAGCAGGAGGGATGAAGGTTAGACTGCAGGCAAGACTTCCTAGACACCAGGCTTATTTCCACTGGCTGCTCACTCCCACTGCAGGCCCACTGTTCAACCCCCATCTTGCCTGCTATCTTAGGCCCTGCTTCATACATGTACCTTCCTTCCTGAGCCCGAGCTGATGGGACATTTCCCTCTCCTCCCAGCTCCCGCCAGGCTGGGCTTCCTGCCTCCCCACTGTTGCAGCCTCCATTTCCCCCACGGTGCTGGGCAGCACTGGGGGGAGAGTGGCAGGAGCCAGGTGCTGGGGCCTCTCTCTGACCTGAGAGGGAGGAAGTTGTCGGTGGGGCCAGATCAGAAGGTGCTGAGCCCGGCTGCCTGCCCTGTGGTGCCGGAGGTGGTTTGCCATGCATCTGCGCCGGCCAGGGCCCTTCCCGGCCCCTCCTGCCCCTCTCTCTTGGTTGAGCTGCTCAGGCACCTGGCTCCTGACTTTCTGACAGGTGGCTCAGAACCTTCTAGTTGAAGCTGCTCTGGGGCAACAGCCCGGACTACCCCTTCAGTCTGAGGATGGGGGAAGAGGGTCTGAGACCAGCAAGGACCCGGAGTGCTGGAATAAGGAGGGCAGCTCACCCCACCTCTAAGAGTGGGAGTCACCAGCCAGAGGGGAGTGCTGGCCTCAGAGAGCTCCGGCTCTCCTCTCTCCAGGGTCACACTGGGGCTAAGGTCCTGGCTTGTCAAGAAGCCCGTCTGGCACAGACTGGGAAGCCAGGGGCCCAGCACTTAGCTGTCACCGTGTCCTTCCCTACCCACACCATCTTTCTCTTTCTCCAGCTCTGTTTCCTGTGTCAGCCTGGGAATCTCTGGCCTCGTCTTGAGTTTCTCTATCTGTTGACTAGGGACGTCCATCTCCCTGGCAGGCTCCTTACCGCCCATGCACAGAGAATGGAGAGCGGGCTGCGTGTGCACCTGCGCACACCGCCACCTCCGCGCTGGGTGCCCACTGGGCAGCAGTCAGAGGTCTGCCCCGCAGGACCCCGTGCTCCAGAGCTTCAGCCACAGCAGGAGGGGAGCTCTGGGTCCTCCCCTCAGTGGCTCTGTGAAGAACAGCAGGAACCTGCACAATGCCAGCGAGGCCTGAGGGCCTGGAGGAATAATTGTGCCAATCATATAAATAGTCCTATTTATTGCAAGAACAACTAATAATAGTGTTTATTAGCAATGTCCCCAGCCAAGCTGTTGCAGATCCTCCTAGTATGAAGTCTGAAATGTGGATCATGGGGTTCTCAGGGCTCAGTTAGCTATAACAACAGGCCAGGTGGGTCTTTGGGGAACACTTCCCTGATCTGACCGGTGTTGTCTGGAATCTAAGAGATGCAGATATTATTGGTGCCCTCAAAGTTGATCTCCATCTCTCTCTCTCTCTCTCTCTCTCTCTCTCTTTCTCTATCATCCATCTATCTATCTATCTATCTATCTATCATCTATCTATCTTTACTGGGGATTGAACCCAGGGTCATTTTAACTCTGAGCTACACTCCTAGCACTTTTTATTTTTTGTTTTGAAACAGGGTCTTGCTAGGTTGCTGAGAGTCTCACTACATTGCTGAGGCTGTCCTGGAACCTAAGATCCTCGTGTCTCAGCCTCCCAAGTACTGGGATTACAGGCCGCCACACCCTACAGGATGTCAATCTCTTGGTCCTGTTAGAACCAGAGAGGCAGAGCTGCTGGGATTGGAAGGGGATGTGGAAAGGCCTTGAGTAGGAAGCTGCCAACCCCCGGCAGGACTGGGAAGGGAGGAGAGGTACCCCAACCCCAGCCAAGAGTTCCTGCTCATTTGCCCTAGCCAGGCTGCCTTCTAAACGCTCCCCATGGAGAACCTCAACCATAACAAAAATACTGTGGGTTTCCCTCATTACACTGTCCAAAGAACCCCAGGTTCACAGGGGTCAATTAACTTGCCCAAGGTCACACAGCAAGTAAGCACCAGAGTTGGGAGCCGGCTCCAGAGTTGGCACCGCCACCGCCCTGTCGGGTCCCACTGGCTGTCCTGTGGGCCACCCTGAGGTGGCCCCCAGTGCTCTCTGCAGCTCCTCAGTGCACAGAGAGCACGCAGCCAGGGGCCGACCCACAGCCACCGCCTGGACCAGGACAAGGACAAGGTCGCAAATCTTCTCCCCCCTGGGACTGGAGCTCGCAGCAGTAGAGGCGAGAGGGGTGTTCCTAATAGCCCGTGGAGGACCCGATCAGCAGTGTGTGTGTGTGTGTGTGTGTGAGAGAGAGAGAGAGAGAGAGAGAGACAGAGAGAGACAGAGACAGAGACAGAGAGACAGAGAGGTGCACGGGAGATGGCAGCGGGAGCCCTGCGCTGGGGTGGCCCGCCGCGGACCTCGCCAGGGTGTCGGGTCCACGTCGTGCTGGGACCCACCGGCGAGGGCTGCAGGGTGCGTGCGCGGACCGCAGGGAGGCCGGTGGGCGCTGCCTCGGCTCCCTCCCTCCGGCCACGGCGGCACTCACCTTGCCGGGCTGGGCGGGGAGCCGCCTCCTGGGGTCTCCTCCGGGTCCCCGGCTGGCTCTGCAGCTGCAGCCGAGACTGCGGCGGGGACGCTGCGCGGGCGCGAGGAGCTGGGGCCCGGCCCGCAGGACGCACGGAAGAGGGCGCCGGCCCGCCGGGCGCCGCACAAAACCCCCTTTCTTCCCCCGCCCCGCCCCGGGCCTCCCCCGCCCCTGTCCAGAACGCGGGGGGCTCGGGACGGTCACGGGACCCGCGGCCTTCTCTGCGTCCGTTCCCGGCGGCGGCCACGGCGAGGGCAAGGACAAGAGAAGTAGGACATCGTTCCGGGGATGAGAAGAGGACTTGGAGCAGGAAGGGAGGGACGAAGGGGCGGGGAGGGAGCGCTAAAGGATGATGCTGCAGCTGGAGGGATGGAAGTTAGACAACCGGAGGGACTTCCCATTGGTCAAAAGGGGGGGAGGGGAGGGACTCAAACTTAGCAGGGAAGAGGATGAAGGGGAAACGGGAGGCTTTGCTCCTGGAAAGAGCGACACCCCCCATGAAAACGGGCAGCTCTTTTTTGGAGGTAAGGATGAGTGCAGATGACCGCAGCCACCTCCCGGGAGGAGGCTCTGATTGGATTTTGTCTCCTGCGATGCTCTCACTCGCTGCACAGAGGAGGAGCTGACTTTGCAGCGGGAGGCATGGAGGTTAGACAGCAGAATGATGGGTTAAGCGAAGCAAGTCAAGAGCTTTCTAGGGGCGCGGGGTGCCCATGGCACTGTGGGCAGACACTGCTGGTCATGCAAACCAATGTGCGAAATGCAGGCGCTACTGGCCCAGGCTGGGCTGTGAATGTGCAGCCAGCTGCCAAGGGGAGGGCCTTGAGGACTGCCCCGCGGCCCCAGGACTCCTCCGCCCCGGTGTCCAGAATACCAATGATCCCCCCTCCCCCGGGCCTCTGCTTTCCCAGGCTCTCCCTCCTGTTTCTCCTCTCTCTTTCCTCCTCCCTCCCGGGACTCTAGGCAAATCCCTGGCATCGACTGTGGGCAAGAAGACAGCCCTGGATTCTCTCCAAGGGATACTAGTGATGACTCTCGTGGGGGTCTTGGATTCCCATAATATTCATCAGCATCCCCAAAATATTACAAATAAAGTGGGGTGTCTGCAGCCAGGCGTGGTGGTGCACGCCCATAATCCCAGTACTTGGGAGGCTGAGACAGGATTGCAGGTTCGAGGCCAGCCTCAGCAACTTAGGCCCTCAGCAACTTAGTGAGACCCTGTTTCAAAATAAAGAATAAAATAGGGCTGGGAGTGTTGCTCGGAGGTGGAATGCCCCAGTTCCACAAAAAAGTGGGGTATCTGCAATGCAAATGCAGCCTCAGGGCAGGTCCCCCAACTTCATGTGGATGGCACCCTAAGTCTTCCCAGGGAATTCTGGACTGCTCCCCACCGGATGCCCCAACACTGGCTAGGGACAAGTCTGGGCAGTGCCTGGGTCGCCCTAGGACTTCTTTGCTTGTAGACTTTGTATCTCAGAGCTGAGACAGAACCCCCTCTCCCAGGACAGGCTCAGCATGGGTGTGTCCCCAGCCCCCACAGATCTGCAGGGCTCATGGCTCCCCCGCCCCCCTCCCAGGCTCCACAGGGCTTCAGGCCGAGCCAGGCCACCAAGTGGCTGAAATTCAATCGCAGTGGTGGCTCCGATGTAACCACAGATCTTGCCTTGGGGAAGCCTGGCTGTGACCAGAGAAGACAGAGAAAGTGACCTTCCTCGCTGCCTCCCACGTGAGCAGAAGTGCAAGCGCACATTTGGTGTCCTGGGGAGTCCAGCCTCGACGGAAGCCAGCAGCACCTGGGTCAGGATCAGGGCTGGTACCAGACAGTCTGTTCCAGGAGGCAGGTTCCTGGGGGGAGAGCAGACCGGGCGAGAGAACAGACAGCTGCTGCTGGGAGGAGGGGGAAGCTGCAGGCACAGACCTAGGGAGGGCTTCCTTCCTCCCGGAGCCATCTGTGGTCTACCCAGTGGGATGAATGATACTATTGCACCTGGTGGGGAGAGGGGCACCCCCAGTCATGCTTACACTTAGAAAGATCTGGTTCTTTTCCTTTGCTGGTTACCCATATGTGCACACATGCACCCCTAACTTGCACCAGGTCCCCCAGCCAGCTCAGAGGAGTGTGCCCCTGTGCATGAGATGGAGTCCTGTCCTGAGGCTTCTTCAAGGAGGCAAGGAGCACCTCCCTTCCTACAATATTTCTGGGTTTTTTTTTTTTTTTTTTTTTGGTACTGGAGATCGAACCCAGGGGCATTCTATCTCTGAGCTACACCCACTATTTTATTTTGAAACACGGTCTCGCTAAGTTGCTGAGGCTGACCTCGAACCTGCAATCCTCCTGTCTCAACCTCCCAAGTACTGGGATTACAGGTATGTGCCACCAAGCCTGTCTCCCAGGATGTTTTTCACCATTTCTATCTAGGAAAATTTATAACAAAGTCTGACCTGTACCTTAAACTGGCAATTGCTGATAGGGACTTACATCTCTATCTATCTATCTATCTATCTATCTATCATCTCTATCTCTCTTTCATACTGGGGATTGAATGCAGGGGCATTCCACCTCTGAGCTACACCCTAACCCTCCACCCGCTTTTTTGAAACAGGGTCTCTCTAAGTTGCTGAGGGCCTTGCTAAATTGCTGAGCCTGGCCTCAACTCTGCAATCCTCTTGTCTCATCCTCCCCAGTACTGGGATTACAGGCATGCACCTGGCTCTGATGAGGACTTTCTTTGCAATCACAGAGCTTTACATCTTGACCCCTGGCCACAGGACTCTCTCCCTTTTCTATTCATTTTCTGAGAAAAGGCAAGAGCCAGACCGCCCTCTGGCAAGCACCCCCATCCAGCTCTCAGACAGTGCTCTGCAAGCCCTGCCTGAAAGCAAACGGGACCATGGAAGCAGGAAGGATACAAGGCAGACCTCCAGCAGAACCTCCCGTCTCAGGTAACCTTAGATATCTTCTGGACCAGGGAACAGAGACCCAAAGTGGTAAAGCGACACCCAGCTCCACAGCCTGAAATTGGCTGAACCGTGACCCAAGCCCAGGGCTCCTGACGCCAGGGCCACTGTCTTGCCAGCCCCTGTCCCCAGCCATCTCTCCTGGGGGAGAGAAACAGGGAGGTGGAGAGAGGGAAGAGAGAAAGGGAGAGTGTGGGCAGCTCTCCTCTTTCGTCCACGTGTGGCCCAACTGGCTGCCTCCCAGCCCCGGGCCCTGGGGACTTTTCCAGGCTCTCTGGATGAGAACAACCAATCTCCTGCCTCGACCCGCCCCAACACCCCCCCATGCTGAAGAACATGAGCTGAGCCATGACCCGAGCTGAAGAGCAGACTCCCCCCAAGTTTCTCCCACCGGGAGAGTCTGTCCTTCCGGACTTTTCCACACTTTCCCATGAGAGGAGGTGGGGGGGCAGCTGAGCTCCTCTTCAAGGCCCTGCACGTTGTCGTCACTAGAGCACCTGGGTCCTATGCTATGGGGACGTGGGAGTGCAGCGCCCAATGCTGGCACAGCTGTGTCCAGAGAATGGGGGCTTTGATAGCTGCTGAAAGGGGCCAGGAAGCACGGGACCCCAGCCCGGGGGGAGGGGCAGAAATGTCTGGGTGCAGCTCCGACTCCTGCAGCAGATGGGGGTGGGGGGAGCAGGGCACAGGGAGACAGTGGAGGGGGCTGCAGGCTGGACAGCATCGTGGGAGAGCCCTGCTGCCTTAGTGGGAGCCACTGTCCCTCTGAGCTGCTCAGACCTGTGCAAAGGGCTGTGAGCCACGGTCCAGAGGAGCCCGCAGGCCTGCTCCACACACAGGGCTTGACCCAAGCCCAGGTGCATCTACTTTTAGAGCAACCCAGCGCCACCAGGAGGCTCCCTGCAGCCCCATCTTGTTTCTCTGCAGTGCCAGGGCAGGAACTAATCTCTTCCACCCTCGGCTTCTTCATCTGTACGATGGCAATAGCACCCACTTTTTTTGCAGGTGGTGGGTACAAGGGGTTTAACCCAGGGGCACTCTCCCTCCACTGGGGGTGGAACCCAGGGGCCTTCTACCTCTGGGCTATAACCCTAGCCCTATTTTATTTTATTTTATTTTTTTAATTTGGAAACAGGGTCTCACTAAGTTTCTGAGGCTAACTTCAAACCTGCAATCCTCCTGTCTCAGCTTCCCAAGTACTGGGGTTACAAGGGTGCGCCACCATGCCTGGCTTGGCTTTATGTTTTTATTTTGAAACAGGGTCTCTAAGCTGGGCATGGTGGTGCATGCTTGTAATCCCAGTACTTGGGAGGCTGAGACAGGAGGATCGCAGGTTTGCAGCCAGCCTCAGCAACTTAGTGAGGCCCTCCGCAACTTAGTGAGACCCTGTTATCAAAAAAATAAAGAATGCCGGGTGTGGTGGCGCACACTTGTAATCCTAGTACTTTGGGAGGCGGAGACCAGAGGATCTGGGTTCGCGGCCAGCCTCAGCTCGCGCTCGCTCTCTCCCTCTCTCTCTCTCCCCCCATCTCTCTCTCTCTCTCTCTCTCTCTCTCTACCTAGTAAGGCCCTCCGCAACTTCGTGAGACCCGGTTTCAAAATAAAGTATAAAAAAATAGGGCCGTGGGTGTAGCGCGGAGGTAGAATGCCCCTAGGTTCAATCCCCGGTACCGCAAAAAAATAAATAAAAATATAAAAAATAAAGAATAAAAAATCGGGCTGGGGGTGTAGCTCAAAGGTAGAATGCCAATAAGTTATTGAGGCCGGGTGTGGTGGCGTCCGCTTGTAATCCCAGTACTTGGGAGGCAGAGACCGGAGGATCCGGGTTCGCGGCTAGCTTCAGCTATTTAGTGAGGCCCTCCGCAACTTAGTGAGACCCTGTTTCAAAATAAAGAATAAAAAATTGGGCTGGGGGTGGAGCTCAGAGGTAGAATGCCCCTGGGTTCGATCCCCAGTACTGCAAAAACAAACAAACAAACAAACAAACAAACAAAATAAGTTATTGAGGCTCCTCGAACCTGTGATGCTCCTGTCTTAGCCTCTCAAGTACTGGGACTACAGGTGTGTGCCACCATGCCTGACCAAAGAGATTTTAAATAAACACATTAATTAACCACACCTTCCCCCCAAATTAACCAAATGCAGTTAGTGGACCTTAGTTGGATCCCATTATGAATGACTGAAAAAATTATGTTTTAGATATGACATTGAGTCGGGCGTGGTGGCGCATGATTGTAATCCTAGTACTTGGGAGGCTGAAACAAGAGGATGGCAGGTTCAAGGCCAGCTTTAGCTACTTAGTGAGGCCCTCTGCAACTTAGTGAGACCCTGTTTCAAAATAAAGAATAAAAAATAGGGCTGGGGGTGTAGCTCAGAGGTAGAACGCCCCTGGGTTCAATCCCCAGTACCACATACAAAAAAATAAAATAAATATGACATTAATTTGACTTTGTTGGGGAAGTGTGATAATGGAATTATGGTTATTTTTATTTATTTTTGCGGTACTGGGGATTGAACCCAGGGGCATTCCACCTCCGAGCTACACCCCCAAACCTATTTTTTATTCTTTATTTTGAAACAGGGTCTCACTAAGTTGTGGAGGGCCTCACTAAGTAGCTGAGGCTGGCTGCGAACCCTGATCCTGTGGTCTCAGCCTCCCAAGTCTGGGATGACAAGCGGGCGCCATCATGCCCGGCTGTCCTGGTGCTTTTTTTTTTTTTTTTTTTTTTGCGGTACTGGAGATTGAACCCAGGGGTGTTCTACCTCCACGCTACACCCCCGGCCCTATTTTTTAATCAACAGTTCCAGCTCCCCAGCTTCTAGGCCAAAGTAGGATTGCTCTCTCCTGCCCCCTTGTGGTTGGGTGGGACCATGTGATGAGTTCTGGCCAATGAGTTCTGAGTCAAGGAACAGGGTATCTTCTGGGTTGGAGGTTTTTTGTTTGTTTGTTTGTTTTTTGTTTTTTGTTTTTTGTACAGGGAACTGAACTCAGGGGCACTTTACCACTTAGATACATCCCCAGTCCCTTCCCTCCCTTTATTTGTACTGAGGAATGAATCCAGGAGCATTCTACTTCCCAGCTACACCCCCAGCCCTTTTACACATTATTTATTTTTTAATTTTAATATTTATTTATTTTTTGTGCTACTAGGAATTGAACCCAGGGGCATTCTCCCTCCAAGATACAGCCCCAGCTCTATTTTTTATTCTTTATTTTGAAACAGGGTCTCACTAAATTGCAGAGTTCCTCACTAAGTAGCTGAGGCTGGCCTTGAACCTGCGATCCTCCTGTCTCAGCCTCCCAAGTACTGTGCGCCACCACGCCCAGCAAAAAAAATTTTTTTTTGGTACTGGGGATTGAACCCAGAGGCATTCTACCTCCAAGCTACACTCACAGCCTGTTTTTATATCTTATTTGAAACAGGGTCTCACTAGGTTACTGAGAATCTCACTAAGTTGCTGAGGCTGGCTTTGAACCTGCAATCCTCCTATCTCAGCCTCCCAAGTACTAGAATCACAAGTGTGCGCCACCACACCCGGCTACTGACAAAAATTTTTTATTTTGAAACAGGATCTTGCTAAATTGCTGACGTTCTCACGAAGTTGCCAAGGCTAGCCTAAAACCAGTGATCCTCCTGTCTCAGCCTCCCAAGAACTAGGATTACAGATATGCACCACCACACCCAGCTCCCAGCCCCCTTTTTTATCTTTTATTTATTTATTATTTATTTTTTGGTACTGGGGAATTGAACTCAGGGGCGTTCTACCTCTGAGCTTCATCCCTAGTTCCCCCTTCCTTTATTTGTACTGGGGATTGAATCCAGGAGCATTCTACTTCCCAGCTACACCCCCAGCCCTATTTTTTATTCTTTATTTTGAAACAGGGTCTCACTAAGTTGTGGAGGGCCTCACTAAGTAGCTGAGGCTGGCCGCGAACCTGAATCCTCAGGTCTCAGCCTCCCAAGTACTGGGATTACAAGCCTGGGCCACCATGCCTGGCTTTTATTTTGAAACAGGGTCTCACTAAATTGCGGAGAGCCTCACTAAGTTTCTGGAGCTGGCTGCAAACCTGTGTGTGATCCTCCTGTCTCAGCCTCCCAAGTAGTGGGATTACAAGCATACGCCACCATGCCCAGCTTTACCTTTTATTTTGTGATAGGGTTTCATAAGGTTTCCCAGGCTACCTGAAACTTGCAATCCTCCTGAGTAGCTGGGATTACAGGTGTGTACACCCAGGAAACCTTTACTGTTTTAAACTACTGAGAAGAATGTTTATGGTGTGTGTTAGTCAGCTTTGTGTCACCATGACCAAAATGCCTGGCAAGAATAATTTAAAGGAGGAAAAGTTCATTTGGAGCTGGGTGTGGTAGTGCATGCCTGTAATCCCAGTACTTGGGAGGCTGAGACAGGAGGATCAAAGGTTCAAGGACAGCCTCAGTAAGTAGTGACTCATCAACCTAGCAAGACCCTGTTTCAAAATAAAAATAATAATAAAAAAACAGGCCGGGGGTGTAGCTCGGAGGTAGAATGCCCCTGGGTTCCATCCCTAGTACCAAAAAAAAAAAAAATTTCCTTTGGGCTCATGGCTTCAGAGGTTCAAACCATGATTAGCCCAACACCAGTGCTCCGCCCCAGATGAGGCAGAGCATCATGGCAGAAGCATATGGCAGAGGCAGGTTGTTCAGGTCACGGCAGCTGGGAAGGGTTGCTGTGCCCTGCTGCTCACGGTGGCCTGGGCTGCTGCTACTACTGAGGAGGCCCTGTCGACTCTCAGTTGCTGTTACTCTGCTTTGTTGGTGCCACAGCTCTGCAAGTGTCCGCGTCCTTGTCCCCTGCTGCCGCTGCCACTACTGCCCTTCCCTTCCTGCTCATAGCCATGGCTCTGCTTCTCTGTCTTTCCGCTGGTCAATACTGCTCTGCTTCTTTCCTGCATCTACTTGGCTTTCAGGAGGCTGTCTTATATAGACTGGCAACTCTTCTGATTGGTCCTTAGATCCAGGTCCCTGATTGGTCCTTAGATCTGGGCCCTGATTGGTCCATTTTCAATATTCTTTGGAATCCCTAATGAGCCTTGACCTATAAGTCAGGGAGGGCTGCTGGCCCAGCCTTACTCCTGCTCCCCGCAATCCTTTATCCTTTATCACCCCCCCATATTGTACTGGTATCCCTAACTGCCCTTAGGGAACAGAGGTAATGACTGCTCCAACTGCTTCCTTGTCAGAAGGGTCGATGGAGGGGGAACGGCAGCTAGGATTCAGTAGATGGGTTCTCAGGGCTCAGGATGATCAAGGGGACTGTAGTAGAATCTTCTGGGGCTGTCACCTGTGGCTCCATCTGGCACACCATTTATAATTTAATCGCTTCCAGTCTGGAAGACACAAGCCTGACAATCATGTTAAGCAAACACGGACCAAGCCGGGCGTGGTGGCACACACTTGTAATCCCAGTACTTGGGAGGCAGAGACTGGAGGATCTCAGGTTCAAGTCCAGTCTCAGCTACTTAGTGAGGCCCTCTGCAACTTAGTGAGACCCTGTTTCAAAATAAAGAATAAAAAATAGGGCTGGGGGTGTAGAATGCCCCTGGGTTCAATCCCCAGTACCCCCCCCACACACACACACAAAACATGGACCAAATAGCAAAACCAGGGAAAGGGGCACTAAAGAGGGGAGGAGCCAGGCCGGGCGTGGTGGTGCACACTTGTAATCCCAGTACTTTGGGAGGCGGAGACCGGAGGATCCGGGTTCTTGGCCAGCCTCAGCTCTCTCTCTCTCTCTCTCTCCCTGTCTCTCTCTCTCTCTCTCTCTCTCTCTACTTAATGAGGCCCCCTCTCTCTCTCTATATATATATACTTAATGAGGCCCCTCCGCAACTTCGTGAGACCCGGTTTCAAAATAAAGTATAAAAAATAGGGCCCGGGGCGTAGCGCGGAGGTAGAACGCCCCTGGGTTCAATCCCCGGTACCACACACAAAAAAAAGGGGAGGAGCCAAGACCAGATTTGTGACCTGAGAGATTAGAATAGAGATTATAACCACCCTAGTCCAGAACCAGCATTGTCTTGTAAGCTGTCAGTAATTTTGATATTGTGTTTGATAGTGTTGAGGTTTTCTTCAACTGGGGGAAGGTATTTATCCAGAAGCATTAAGCAGTGCACGGGTACTTCCCATTTTGGCTATCAAAACATCAAATGCCCGATGGTTTTGGAGCACTACAGAGGCAAGAGAATCGAGGGACTCTTGTTGGACTTCTAAGGCCCCTATAGTTGCTTTCTAGGACTGGTGTATATGATGGTGAGGTTTAATACCGAGTGCTCAAGGACAGAGATGCCGGGAAACCAAAAGAAGCCTTTAGCGACACAGTGCCCTATCCTTGGCCTTTCTAGTAGAAGATTGTCATGGGCGTGTCCACCCCAATCCCAGGCTAACAAGTCGGTACCCAACCCTGCTGGGCTTGGAGAACACGCCATCCAGTACAGTGTTGCGGGGATTGCTCTAGGAAAGAGCCAGGGTTAGGACAGCTGCCAGAGGCAGCCATTTGGGAGCCATTAAGGAACCGCACTGAAGGGACAGGTCCTACAGGAGTACAACAGCCATGCCAGGTGCAGAGTAGGGATAAATACAGACAGGACCTGCAGAGAAAGTAAAAACCTGGAAAGGTTTTTTGGAGGATCCTCAAAAGCAAACAAGAACTGAGAGTTCCAGTGTACCAGGGTGCAAAAAAATGCATCCTTAAAGCTAAGGACAGAGCGCCAGGCGTGGTGGTGCACGCTTGTAATCCCAGTACTTTGGGAGGCGGAGACCGGAGGATCCGGGTTCGTGGCCAACCTCAGCTCTCGTGCTTTCTCTCTCTCTCTACTTAGTGAGGCCCTCCGCAACTTCGTGAGACCCGGTTTCAAAATAAAGTATAAAAAATAGGGCCGGGGGTGTAGCACGGAGGTAGAACGCCCCTGGGTTCAATCCCTGGTACCGCAAAAACAAAAAAAAAAGTTAAGGACAGGAAGCCAGTGACTGTCTTCAGGGATTTTTGCCAACAAAGTGCAGGGCTTTGGAATCACAGGTATTTAGGGGCACGACTAGCTCACTGATGAGGCGTACGTCTTGCGCTAGTCTCCAGATCCGTTAGGTATTGTACACCAAGGATGGGGAGTTAAAAGGGCTGTTGCAAGGAGTCAGCAACTGCTGGTTTGAGAGAGGCCTAATGATGGGAGCCAGCCCCGCTTGGCCTTGTGGTTTAAGAGGGTATTGTTTCCGTCCAGGGAAGCAGGTTGGGTCCTTGAGAAGATGACCACCAGCTGGGCTGTCCTTGGTGGCCCCTACGCCTGGGTTGACTTCTACTAATGGCAAGCAGCAAGCTAGCTTTGGATTAAAAAGTATTTTTGTTCCACGTTGGGAGAGAAGATCCCTCCCCACAATAGACTAGGACACTCAGGCATAACCCAAAATGGAGGCAATAGAAGATATTGTCCCCCAGAACAACTAAGGGGAGGTGTGAAGTATCAGGCGAGCAGGGCGTGGTGGCGCACATTTGTAATCCCAGTACTTGGGAGGCGGAGACCGGAGGATCCGGGTTCGTGGCCAGCCTCAGCTACTTAGTGAGGCCCTCCACAACTTCGTGAGACCCGGTTTCAAAATAAAGAATAAAAAAATAGGGCCGGGGGTGTAGCTCGGAGGTAGAATGCCCCTGGGTTCAACCCCTGGTACTGCAAAAAATAAAAAAAGTATCGGGCCAGGGCTGACCTGATGCCCCAATGACAGGAGTTGAATTGTAGAGCTCGGGCGTGGTGGGAAGTTGAGACAGGATATGTCGCTCACCTTACCTCCCAGGCTGACCCGAGGCTCCCCTCTGGTGATACCAGTGAGAACAAGTCATAGGAGGCCCCGGGACCGTCAACTGGCGGCTTCTCGCCGGACCATTTGTGTGGAGGGAACTGACCCCTGGGTTCCTGGCCCCCGACGGCAGCCTCTCTTCCAGTGGTCTCCACTGCAGATGGGACAAGGTCTGGGAGGTGGATACCTTCCCTTGGGGCACTCACTCCCTTTTCCAGTGTCCCTACTGGCCACACTGGTAGCAGTTACCAGTCCTTTGGGTCTCTGGGGCCAAGGAAGGGCCTCTCAATGCTGCAATTAAGGCATTGGTTTATTTCTGTGTGGCTTCCCTCCTTGGGTCCCCTCCTGGTCTTGGTTATAATAAAAACAAAGTAGTCAATTTTAAGAGGTCATCTAAGCTAGGCATAGTGGCACACGCCTGTAATTCCAGTACTTGGGAGACTGAGATAGGAGGATCACAGGTTTGAGGACAGCCTCAGCAATAATTAGACTCTCATCAACCTAGCGAGACCCTGTTTTCTAGCCTAGAAGCAATAAGCTGTACCACATAGCCTAGATGTGCAGGAGGCTCTACCATGGAGGTTTGTGTAAGTGCACACTATCATGTTCACACACAAGGAAATCACCTAACACACATTTCTCACAACATATCTCTATTGTTAAGTGATGCATGACTATATGGATATTTATATATAACATATGTAAATATATTTATATATATGAAATATAATTTAAATATATGAAAATTGAATTAACAACATTAGAGTGTGTCTCTCCAGTTGCTAATATGTTTCCTTTAGCCACGTGTTTAGAATGTTACCAGTCCAGTTCAACCTTTTACCTTGGTGGTTACATGTTTGGGGTTTGTCCTCTTTTTTTTTTTTTTTTTTTTTTTTTTTTTTGTGGTACCGGGGATTGAACACAGGGGCGTTCTACCTCCGCGCTACGTCCCCAGCCCTATTTTTATCCTTTTTTTGAAACCGGGTCTCACGAAGTTGTGGAGGGCCTCACTAAGGAGAAAGAGAGAGAGAGAGAGAGAGAGAGACCGAGAGAGCTGAGGCTTGCTGCGAACCCGGATCCTCCAGTCTCTGCCTCCCAAAGTACTGGGATTACAAGCGTGTACCACCACGCCCGGCTTGGGGTTTGTCCTTCTGCAGAGTTAATTCTCCAACGATTTTAACAACTGTATGACTTTCCTGTCTTTAATGGTAGTCCATGCAAACGTTTCCGGGCGACCGCAGGATACACACACATTTTCAAATATGTTTAGGTCTATGGTATATTTGTTCTCTGAGGCCCAGCGGGTTGGCGTGAGAGTATGCAGCGTTCTGACAGATTTGAACTAGGGGAATCATAGGTGAGTGTGTGGCGCCCCCGCGTGGCCCATAGCGCAATAACAGCCTGGGTTCCTCACTCTCCCTCTCCCTTGTTCTATTGGTAATCCGCTGTCTTCTGCTGGCCCACCTATAGAGACAGTAACACTCCTCCCTCCTCCCCCCTTTTGTGGTACTGAGGATTGAACCCAGGGGCATTCTACCTCCAAGCTACACCCCAGCCCTATTTTATTTTTATTTTTGAAACAGGATCTCACTAGTTTGATGAGTCTTTTTTTTTTTTTTTTTTGGCGGTACTGGGGATTGAACCCAAGGGCATTCTACCTCCGAGCTACACCTCCAGCCCTATTTTCTATTTTGATTTTTTTAATCGTAATTTTATTTTATTTTTTGTGGTACTGGGGATTGAACCAAGAGGCATTCTACCATCGAGCTACACCTCCAGCCCAATTTTATTTCTTATTTGGAAACAGGGTCTCACTAGGTTGATGAGAGTCTCACTACTTGCAGAAGCTGTCCTCGAACCTGCAATCCTCCTGTCTCAGCCTCCCAAGTACTGAAATTACAGGCGTGCGCCACCACGTCCAGCTTATATTTTTTATTTTGAAACAGGGTCTCACTACTGTGTGGAGGGCCTCACTAAGTAGCTGGGGCTGGCTGCGAACCTGTGATCCAGCCCTATTTTTATTTTTATTTTTATTTGGAAACAGGGTCTTGCTAGGTTGATGAGAGTCTCACTAAGTAGCCGAGGCTGTCCTTGAAACCTGTGATCCTCTTGTCTCAACCTCCCAAGTACTGGGATTACAGGAGTGTGCCACCATGCCTGGCTTAACACCCCTTCTTTTACCCTGTCTTGGGGTTGCAGTCGGCACTCTGGGTGCAGGGTCATTCCCCTCCCACACACATCCCCCCACACTTTCCAGCCTTACAGCCTATCAAACACGGAAGGTCCCCCACGTTATTTTATTGTTGTTGGCAGAGACCAGTTAATGACCGGGGCGTCCCTCCCGCCCCCTACTGTCGGCTGTGTTCTCTGCTTGGGGCACACGAACCCCGTGGGTCTTCTGGTACCCAGCCGTCGGGGAAACCTCGACCTTCCCTCCCCGGCGCTGGACCTGCCCTGAGCCCCGGCTGGGACGGCAGGTCTGCAGGGGTGGCTCCTTGTCTGCAGGAAGGGGGCAGCGAGAGACCCCGCCACCATGCCCAGGCCTTGTGCATGAGGCCCTACTCGGCGTAGCAGTAGGTCCCGTAGGCCGCCTGCTGGGGTCTGGGGAAGCCGAAGCTGCGCACCCCCGGGTCAGGGAGGCCCCCGCAGCGCGGCCGCGGCGTGGCGATGGGGAAGCGCACGCTGCCGTCCGCCAGCCAGCCGCCGTCGCACTGGTCCAGCCCCGAGAACTTCCAGGCGGCGTAGAGGTGCCCGACCTTGGCCACCACCGCCCCGCGCCGCCGGCACGCCGCGTGGGCTTCAGACAGCGTCAGGCGCCCAGGCACGAAGAACACCTGGCCTGGGGACCGAAGCGGGTCAGCGATCGCCAAAAGCAGGGATGCAGAGACTCCCCTGGGCGGAGCAGGGGTGCCGGGCCGCAGAGAGCCGGACCCGGCTTGGGTAGAGGGGATGAGAGCCGCCGCCATCCCGGGCAGGTGGACTGAGGGAGATGGGCGGGAGCCAGGGTGTTGGAATGATGGAGAGGGTGGTGTCTGGGAAGGCCAGGAGCCCCGCCCCCTTTTTGGTACTGTGGTTGTAACCCAAAAGCGGTCTACCTCTGAGCTACATCCCAGCCCTTTTTATTATTTATTTATTTATTTGCGGTACTAGGGATTGAACCCAGGGGCATTCTACCTCCGAGCTACACCCCCAGCCCTATTTTTTATTCTTTATTTTGAAACAGGGTCTCACTAAGTTGCGAAGGGCCTCACTAAGTAGCTGAGGCTGGCCGCGAACCCGGATCCTCCTGTCTCAGCCTCCCAAGTAGTGGGATTACAAGCGTGCGCCACCATGCCCGGCTCTTATTATTTATTTTGAAACGGGGTCTCACTAGGTTGCTGAGTCTCGCTAAATTGCTGAGGCTGGTCTTGAACCTGTGATCCTCCTGTCTCAGCCTCCCAAGTACTGGGATTATAGAAGTGCACCCCCACGCCTGGCTCCCGCCCCAGATCTCACACCTTGCAAGGTCCACTCCACCCCGCCCCCGTTCCCTCTACCCCCCACCCCGCGTCTCCAGACCCCGCCCCGAGTCCGGGTCCGACCCCGCTAGCTCCGCCTCACCGGCCAGGGCCGAGGTGAAGCAGAAGGCGTCGTAGCGGTCGCGCTTGCGGTCGCGGGGCCCGTAGCTGCGGATCCCGGGCCGCCCCCGGCCGCCGCACGGAGCGCGCGCGGTGAGCACGGGGTAGCGCACAGAGCCCTCCAGCAGCCAGCCCGCGTTACACCAGTCCAGGCCCTCGGTCCACGCTGGCGGGAGGTGGAGGGGCGGGGACGAGAGGCGTCACCAGCGGGAGCCAGACCCTGGGTCCACCCGGCCTCCCAGCTGAGCCCTGCCACAGCCCGGAGACGGCCCGGCCGCTCACCCTGGTACAACTGGCTGTACGTGGCCAGGCGTCCGTCCTGCTCCTCGCACGCCTGCTTTGCCTCGAAGTAATTGAACTGGTACCGGCCCCGGCTGGGTTGGTACGGAAACACCACACCTGGGGGAGGAGGGCGAAAGCGCCGGGAGGACGGCAGGTGTGTGTGTGGGGGGTGAGGATGGTGCAGCCTGGGAGAGCCGTCTGGGGGGACCCCGGGAGGGCGGGGAAGGTGCTGGGAAGGAGCCCCAGGAGCCCCAGGCAGAGGAGAGGGCGGGAACCGAGGGGCCTCACCCTCCAGGAGCAGGGTCAGCGCCACGCTCTCGTCCTCGATGCCGTTGATGAGCTCGCAGCGGTACCGGCCCTCGTCCTCCAAGCGCACGCCCGCTATGACCAGGGAGGCGTCCAGCCGGTG
The DNA here is from genome assembly GCA_004027185.1 of Glis glis. NCBI lineage: Eukaryota > Metazoa > Chordata > Mammalia > Rodentia > Gliridae > Glis > Glis glis. The sequence goes on along the minus strand of PVJS01014667.1, from coordinate 14,807 downwards.
CCCCCTCCGCATCCTGGCGCGCCCTCCCAGGGGCCCGTAGCCGCGGGCGTGCAGTCCATTGGTGATGAGGATCACCGTTTCCCGGAGCTCCCCGGGGTCCACTTTGCTCCAGCGAACCTTGTAGCTGGGAGGCGAGGCACCCAGGACGCAGGGCAGCGTAGCCGTGGCCCCACGGCGAGAGTGAATGACCTCGTGGATGGGGGGCAGGAGGTAGTGGGGGCCCGGTTGGGATGCTGAGCAGAGGGGGCCACAGTGGCAGGAACCCCCTGATCCTCAACTGCCCCCGATGCCCATCCAGACCCTGCCCCCCTCAGGCTCTCCCAGGCTGCCCAGAACCTCTCTACTGCCCACTGAGCACTGACTCCATCCCGAAAGTCTCCAACAGCCGCCCTGCTCACTCGCCCAGCCCTGGAGCCTCTCCTGCAGTGTGCTCCGGGTTCTGGGCTGGGCTGGGGTCTTACCTGGGTCTCCCAGGGCCTTGTGGACGATGGTGAAGGCCCAAGAGAGAAGGAAGCAGCAGAACGCAGGGAGGGTCAGCCAGCTTGGCATGTTGGGGAGTTGGAGGGCACTGTATGCGGGGCACAGAGTGGGGAACATTCTTTAGGTCTGAGGGGAAAGGATGGAGGGAGAGGAACTCCCTTTGGCTGCTGAGGCTGGCCTCCAACCTATGATCCTCCTGTCTCAGCCTCCCAAGTACTGGGATTACAGGTTTGTGCCACCATGCCCAGCTAACAACAACAACAACAAAAAAGTATTTCAAATGCAATTGCTAAGCCAGGCGTGGTGGCTCACGCTTGTAATCCCAGTAGTTGGGATGCTGAGACCAGAGGATCCGGGTTTGTGGCCAGCCTCAGCTACTTAGTGAGGCCCTGCGCAACTTAGTGAGACCCTGTTTCAAAATAAAAAACAAAAAATAGGGCTGGGGGTGTAGCTCGGAGGTAGAATGCCCCTGGGTTCAATCCCCAGTACCAAAAAAAAAAAAAATAATAATAATCAATTGCTTTGGAGATAGATTCTCCCTTCTTTATCCTATCTTCCCCCCCCCTTTTTGGTACTGGGGTTTGAATCCAGGGGCATTCTACCTCAGAACTACACCCTTTTTACATATCTTTAATTTGTGTGTGTGTGTGTGGTACTGGGGGTTGAGTCCAGGGGCATTCTACCTTCAAGCTACCACCACACCCTATTTTATTTTTATTTTGAAACAGGGTCTGGCTAGGTTGATGAGACTCTCACTACTTGCTGAGGCTGTCCTTGAACTTGCGATCCTCCTGTCTCAACCTCCCAAGTACTGGAATTACAAGAGTGCACCACCATGCCTGGCTCTATTTTTGTCTTTAATTTTTGAAACAGGGTCTTGCTAAGTTGCTGAAGTTCTCACTGAAGTGCAGAGACTGACCCCAAACCTGCGATCCTCCTGTCTCAGCCTCTCAAGTACCAGTATTACAGGTGTGCGCCACCATGCCTGGCTATCATATCTATTCTTGACCTTAAAAAAATGGACTGAGGACCCCTCAACCTGGTTCTGTTTTCCAAATGTGACTCTTCTGCATCCTAGTTGCATGATTTTAAAGAAATTACATAACCTAGCCAGGTGTGGTGGCACACTCTTGTAATCCCAGTACTTGGGAGGCTAAGACCGGAGGATCCGGGTTCGTTGCCAGCCTCAGCTACTTAGTGAGGCCCTCTGCAACTTAGTGAGACCCTGTTTCAAAATAAAGAACAAAAAATAGGGCTGGGGGTGTAGCTTGGAGGTAGAATGCCCCTGGGTTCAATCCCCAGTACCGCAAAAAAAAGAGAGAAATTACATAACCTCTCTCTGCCTCAGTGTTCTCATCAGTAAAATGTGGATAATAAATGGGACATACTGGCCCACACCTATAATCTTAGTATTTGGGAGGCTGAGATGGAAGGATCATAGGTTCAAGGACAGCCTCAGCAACTTAACAAGACCCTGTTTCAAAAATTAAATAGAAGTCAGGTGTGGTGGTGCACGCCTATAATCCCAGTACTTGGGAGGCTGGGACAGGAGAATCGCAGGTTTGAGGACAGCCTCAGCAACTTAACAAGACCCTGTTTCAAAAATTAAATAGAAGTCGGATGTGGTGGTGCACGCCTGTAATCCCAGTACTTGGGAGGCTGGGACAGGAGAATCGCAGGTTTGAGGACAGCCTCAGCAACATAGCAAGGCCCTCTGCAACTTAGTGAGACCCTGTTTCCAAATAAAAAAAAAAATAAAATAGGGCTGGGGGTGTAGCTCAGAGGTAGAATGCCCCTGGGTTCAATCCCTAGTACCGCACATACACACAAAATAAATTAAAAAATAAATAAATAAATAGGGCTGGAGGTGTGGCTTGGAGGTAGAATGCCTTTGGGTTCAATCCTCAGTACCATAAAATAAATAAATAAATAAAATTTAGATAAGAGTAGCATGCCCACTTCACTGAGAAGTTACAAGGCTTAGATGAATTAATAATGTATATTTAAAATTGTACCCAATATGTTATAAGTGCTATATGTATATGTTAGCTATTATCTCTAGTTCCTGGCATATTTTCTAGGTGCACACATTTAGGAAACTTAATTGTAGTAACACTGCTGGTAAGAGGAGGGTTTTGCTGGGATTTGAACCCGGATCTGCCGGACTCAAGCTCTGAATCACTCATCTATATATTTCTGTATTTCAAAATAGGAGCAGAGCTGGGCATGGTGGCGCACGCTTGTAATCCTAGTACTTGGGAGACTGAGATAGGAAGATTGCAGGCTCGTGGCCAGCCTCAGCTACTTAGCAAGACCCTGTTTCAAAATGAAAAATAAAATAGGGCTGGGGGTATAGCTCGGAGGCAGAATGCCCCTGGGTTCAATCCCCAGTACCCCTCCCACAAACCCCCCAAAATAAAAAAGGGCTGGGGGTGTAGCTTAGGTCGGAGGTAGAATACCCCTGGGTTCAATCCCTAGTAGCACAAAAACAAAAACAACATGTGCACACATATCATCTTCATACCCTTGCAGAAAAAACGACATGGTAGCCAGTGGCTCCATTGCCTACCTGTTAGAAGCTGGTCTCTTCCCAGAGGAAGGGAGCAACGCTTACCAGCTTTCTGTCCTGCTTAAGGAAGAGGTTCCAGGTGAAGGTGTTGCCCAAGCAACTTACAGCCCAGGACTTGGGCAACCCATCCGTATGGTTGCTCCTGTTACACCTTGAGGAAAGGCGTCTTCCCAGTGTGCAAAGAAGCCAAGGTGCCAAAAACCACTCCCCCCAGATCAGGCAGTGAGCCGGGCTGTGACCTGCCTTCAGCCCGGTGACTGTATCATGGAGCTCACAGTCCTGTCACCAGCGGAGAGATCATGGGCTTGGGATGAGAGACGGAAACCGGTGAGGGAAGATGGATAAAGTAGGCCGCCCAGGAATGGCTACCGGGAAGAATGCAGGTGCCTTGCTGCTTCTGTGATCTTGGAGCAGGAGGGGATGGGCTGCTTGGTGGGTATGAGGATATCCAGCCGAGGGGGATGGGGATGAACTCCGAAGGTGGCTCAAACATCCATAGCTGTCGAGCTCCGGCTGCTCTCCATTGCCTTAGGACCTCATGTAGGCAGTGCCCCTGCCTCCCTCCCCCCGTCCTCACCTCGGCCTCCGGGGTCTGGGCGCACATTGCCTGTGGGAAGGGGCTCTCAGGGTGGGGTCCGCACTTCAGCGGCTTCTCGTTGCTTCAAGGAACCTGACCCCTTCTCTCCAGCCCCCTCCGCCCCCGTGTGTCCGTCTATCTTGTCAGTCTGTCCCTTCCTTCTCTGTCCCCACCCCATCGGAAGCACAATTTCCCATTGTCTCTGTCTTTTCCCCTATTGTTGGATAACAGGGCCCCTTTCTTTATCCCATGGGTAATGGCAACGAAATGTCAACATCTGGGGATGTGGGATGCAGGACAGGCTGGCACGCACCACCGGAAAGAGGGCCAGGGCGGGGGTAAGCGCGGGGCAGGAACTGACATCCCAGGAGGAGAGAATGGGGTGAGGGGGAAAGCACAGATAGCGGGAAGGTTGGGGTCTCCCTCAACACCCCGGTCTGCAAGATTCTACAGAGATTTTGCCTGAGGCCAGGGGAATGGCCTGGTTCCATGGAGGGCAGAAGGAATGGCTACTATTTTTTTTTTTTTTTTTTTTTGCGGTACCAGGGGTTGAACCTAGGGGCATTCTACCTCCGAGCTACACCTCTAGCCCTATTTTTTGTTCTTTATTTTGAAACAGGGTCTCACTAAGTTGCAGAGGCCTCACTAAGTAGCTGAGGCTGGCCGCGAACCTGCGATCCTCCTGTCTCAGCCTCCCAAGTACTGGGATTACAAGCCTGCGCCACCACACCCGGCTAGGAATGGCTACTATTAATATGGAAATGATGGAAATTAGTAAGGAAGAGTTTTCTGTCCCTGGGAAGGAATATGGAAGGAATATATGATTTCTGAGGGTGGGAGAACTTTGGAAGATCTTCAAGAGAGAAATTGGGGTTTTTGTTTTTTGTTAGTAGGGATCAAACCCAGGGGTCCTACCACTGGGCCTCACCCCCAGTCCTTTTAATTTTTATTTTGAGAAAATGGGTCCCATGCCAGGAGTGGTGGCACATGCCTGTAATCCCAGTACTTGGGAGGCTGAGACAGGAGGATCCCAAATTCATGGTCAGCCTCAGCTACTTAGTGAGGCCCTCTGCAACTTAGTGAGACCCTGTTTCAAAATAAAGAATAAAAAATAGGGCTGGGGGTGTAGGTTGGAGGTAGAATGCCCCTGGGTTCCATCCCCAGTACCGCGAAAGAAAGAGGAAGGAAGGAAGGAAGAAAGGAAGGAAGGAAGGAAGGAAGGAAGGAAGGAAGGAAGGAAGGGGAACAGGGGTGTCACTAAGTTGCCCAGGCTTCGACTTGCTGGGGTTACAGGCATGTGCCACCATGCCCAGCACGTTTAAAGCTTTTTTTTTTTTTTTTGGAGGGGGTACTGGGGCTTAAACCTGGAGATATTTTACCTCTGACCTACATACCCAGCCCTTTTTATTTTTAATTTTGAAAGAGGGTCTCGGTAAGTCATTGAGAGTCTAAGTTGCTGAGGCTGGCCTGGAACCTGCGATCCTCCTGTCTCACCCTCCCAAGTACTGGGATTACAGGTGTGCACCACCACGCCCGGCTACTTTAAGAGCTTTACAAAGCTTCTTTTTCACCACTGAGCAACCTCACATCGATAGCATCAGGTTTTGTGTGTGTGTGTGTGTGTGTGTGTGTGTCACTGGGGACTGAACCCAGGGGCATTCTACCGCCGAGCTACACTCCCAGCCCTGTTTTATTTTTTTATTTGGAAACAGGGTCTCACTAGGTTAATGAGAGTCTCACTACTTGCTGAGACTGTCTTCAAACCTGTGATCCTCCTGTCTCAGCCTCTCAAGTACTGGGATTACAGGCATGCACCACCATGCCTGGCTTAAAGCTTCAGATTTTTACAACCATACACTTTTACTTGGGGGGACCTCAGGACAGTGGGCTTCCTCATTCACCAGATGAAGAGGAGATGGGAAAGAGGGTACCTTGCCCACAACCACACACAATACAGTTGTTAGTCAAGTCTAGAACTTTCTGCTCCTCTCCTCAGTTCTCCAAATCAGAGGTGCTCCAGGTTTCCACTTGGGCTACACCCAATAAGGGGCAGGGGCACCTGGCTATACTCTTCAGGGCCTCAATTGGCTGTCTTCTTCCCCATCACTCCATCCCTGTTCCTGAGCCCTGGCCTCCTCCTCCCAGGACTGTCTGTCATGAGAGAAGACAAACAGCCCCCTGTCTCATGGGACAGGACACCCTGATCCAGCTCCTCTGACTGGCTTCTTCCCAACTCACACAGACAGAGAGAGAGGGGGCAGGAGATGGAGATGGAGAGCGAGATGGAGGGAGAGGGAGGGAGAGGGAGAGGGTGAGGGTAAGGGAGAGGGCGGGAGAGTAGAAACAGCTCCACAGTAGAGAATGTGGTGAGCATCTGTCCTATCTGCACCTGACATACAGCTCAGCTCCCTCATTCTTATTCATGTCTGTATAGTATTCCAGTGGATAGCTGTAGCCTAATTTATTTAATGAGATGGCTACTGATTCACATTTAGGTTGCTAGATGTTGGAAAAACTAGCCATCTTGGGGGAAATAAAGCAGATCCACCACTCACTCCTTAAACTAAAATAAATCCAGAGAGCTCAAAGATTTACATGTAAAAGTAAAGTCATCAAGATGTCATAATAAATCATAGAAAAGGCCGGGCATGGTGGCGCATGCTTGTAATCCCAGTACTTGGGAGGCGGAGACCGGAGGATTCAGGTTCGCAGCCAGCCTCAGCTACTTAGTGAGGCCCTCGCAACTTCGTGAGACCCGGTTTCAAAATAAAGGATAAAAAATAGGGCCAGGGGTGTAGCTCAGAGGTAGAACACCCCTGGGTTCAATTCCTGGTACCGCAAAAAAAAAATCATAGAAAGTTTTCAATTGGAAGGCAAACTGTATTGCCTTTTTTACTGAGTACACAAGGATACACTTAATTGTACTATAGTTGCTTTGTGTGTGTGGTGCTGGGAATTGAAACCAGGGCCTCATGTATACTAAGCACTATGTACCACTGAGCTCTATCCTGGGCCCCTCCACTTAATTGTGCAAATTGAACAAACATAAAAAGATTAGGACTGGGGATGGAGCTCAGTGGTGAGTGCTAGAAAGTGCCAGGCCCTGGGTTCAAGCCCCAGCACCACAGAAAAAATTAAAACATGAATCCCCTTAACACTTTGTTGTGGATCCTTCCAATCTTTCAAGGCATTTATATATATTTGTATATATGCATATGAATTTTTTCATCCTAATTTATTTATTCATTTATTTTGCGGTACTAGGGATTGAGCCCAGGGGCATTCTACCTCCAAGCTACACCCCCAGCCTTATTTTTTACGTTGAGACAGGGTCTTGCTAAGATGCTGAGGATCTTGCTAAGTTGCTGAGGCTGTCCTCGAACCTGAGATTATCCTGTCTCAGCCTCCCAAGTACTAGGATTATACCCGGCTCGTCCAAATTTGAATGGTAATAGGCAATACCATAGAGGCCAACAGGTCACTGGCGCAGATGGCCTTTGCAGAGTTCTGGGCACCGCACCCAGCTCCTGTCCTCTGCACATTGTGGGATCATCAGAGTGTACAGTGAGCCAAGTGTGGTGGCACACACCTATAGTCCTAGTACTTAGGAGGCTGAGACAGGAGGATCGCAGGTTTGAGGACAGCCTCAGCAAGTAGTGAGACTCATCAACCTAGCAATACTCTGTTTCAAAATAAAAATAAAACAGGGCTGGGGGTGTAGCTTGGAGGTAGAATGCCCCCTCTGGGTTCAATCCCAGTACCACACACACACACACAAAACGTCTACCACAGAGGATGATCTGCTCAGAGACGGAGACACTAGCGCGAGACCTCCCAGCTCCGGTGGTGTCCTCCAGACTCAAAGTGCTCTTGTGACACCAGTTTTGCCTGTGCTTAGCAATGCTCTAGTGCAGTGGGAGGGAGCCCCCACTTCTCAAGGTTTTGGGGGGTAGCAGAGCCAAGAAGAAGAATGAGGCTGGGATTCCTTCTTGTCCTTCTCACCACTGCAGTTCTCTTCCCCAGCCCCGTTCCCACTGGTGTCGGGGCCTTTCCTATGGCCCCTTTCAGAAATGATTTCCACAATCAGGCATGGTGGCGCATGCCTGTAATCCCAGTACTTGAGAGGCTGAAACACGAGGATGGCAGGTTCGAGGACAGCCTCAACAACTTAGCTAGACTCTCAGCAACCTAGCGAGATCCTGTTTCAAAACAAAAAAATAAGCTGAGCGCCGCCACGCCTGGCTATCCTCCCATACACTTTAAATATCTTATTTTCGTTTATTTATTTGTGTGGGGGGGGACGGTACTGGGGATTGAACCCAGGGGCATTCTGCCTCTGAGGTACACCCCCAGATATATTTTTTAATGTTTATTATTTATTTATTTGTTTATTTATTTATTTGTTTATTTATTTATTTATTTATTTATTTTTGTGGTACTGGGGGTTGAACCCAGGGGCATTCTGCCTCTGTGCTGTACCCCCAGCCCTATTTTATTTTGAAACAGTTTCACTAAGATGCTGAGGACCTCACTAAGTTGCTGAGACTGTCCTCAAACTTGCGATCCTCCTGTCTCAGCCTCCCAAGTACTGGGATTACAAGTGTGTACCACCACACCCAGCTTATTTTTATTTTGAAACAGGGTCTAAGTTGCTGAGTGCTTCACTAAATTGCTGAGGCTGGCCTCGAACCTATGATCCTTCTGTCTCAGCCTCCTAAGTACTGGGATTACAAGTGTGTGCCACTACGCCGGGACCTATATACTTTAAATCATCTCTAGTTTATAAAGCCCAATACAATGTAAATGTTATATAAATACTTACTATGCTCTATTGTTTTAAAATTTTATATTATTTTAAATTGGTGTATTGTTATTTTTATTGTTTTTCCCCAATATTTTATTCGTGTGTGTGTGTGTCTGTGTGAGATACTGGGGATTGGACCCAGGAGGGTTCTCCCTCTGAGCTACACACTCAGCCCTTTTTTTTTTTTTTTTTTTTTTTTTTTTTT